>JBBMEG010000015.1:2820720-2841536 GCA_037832605.1 Cyclanthera cordifolia | reverse complement strand
AACTTGGAGCCCAAGTTTGGAAGTGCTATAAATAGGTGATGCCCATTGTTGGCAAACCATCCCAAAATCTCCCAAAAATAGAGAGAATTTCTCCTTAAAGAGTTTGGTACTAAAAGTTTGTAACTCCTATTTTTATAGTGAAGCTCTTCTATCCTTGCCCGTGGTTTTTACCTTAATCTATTCAGAGGTTTTCCACGTAAAATCGTTGTGTCATTCTTTCTCTTCTTCATCTTCATTTCTATTATTATTATTCTCAATCTATTTTAAGTTGCGACGCTGCTCTATTCGATTAAACAATCACAACATTCTCTATTCCTAAAGGAAAGTAATAATAATAATAATAATAATAATAAATTACATTATTTGTTGAGTGATTTATTTCACTGGTCAACCTACATAAAACTCCCTAACTATATAGGTGTGGGTAAAAATTATAAGTTTTATAAACAAAATTAGAAAAAAAAATATAAAAAAGAAAATACGTTAACATATCATTTTTAAATTTATAGGAAAATATGATATATTTTTTTAAAAAAATTAACAAAATGAAATCTAATAATAACCCTTTTTTTTTCAATTTAGATTAGGGACTAAATTGAAATTTTAAAATTAAGGGATCAAAATATAGCAAATTTAAAAGTTTTTGTATCAATCCAAAATGGAATAAATTTCAAAGTTTAGAAACTAAAATTATACTTTTGAAAGAATCGAGACCAAAATAAAATAAAAGTGAAAGTTTATGAATGAAATTGATATTTAAACTTTTTATATAATTGGGGTGGAGATGTTAACAGGTTAATTTTTTTTTTTTTTTTTTTAATCACAAAGTTATATATATGATGAGAATAGGAAAACATGAAATTATTATTTTCAATTGGCTTTCTTTTTCATTTATCTTTCCACTTTCCAAAATTTAAAAACTGTTCATATATATAGCTGTACAATGCAATGCCAACAACTCAAGATTCCATTTTGCAAAGTGCACATATCATTTTTACCATCTAGAATTGATCAAACACATGGTTTCCAAGCCCTCATAAATTTTAAAAAATAATAATTCATTTTGTTTTTTATGGAATTAAATCTCATGTTTTACCACTGAAAAGATTGGTGGCACAGTGGTTTCATTATTTCAACATCACAAGAAAACTGATATTTACACTCAAATTTTTTTCAAAAATATAGATCTTCAGCGAAAAACAAATACATTTTTTTAAAAAAATAACATGGATCTTTAATGACGAGTCGTCTATATTGGCGAGCAGTCTTCATTATAGATGCCCGTCATTAATTAAAATCGCCTATCATAGAAGATTCATGTTTTTGAAATTCTTTCCTTTCTATTCCGTTAACTCATCTTGCAACTTTTCATATTCTCGTCTCATTGACATTTGAAGTTGTCTGTTCTCACTCAAGTTAGTTGTGAGATTTTTGCAAGAAATGTGAGTTTTCACCTTAGTTTAAAGGTTGTTCTTTGTTTTGTTATATTTTCCTCCTAATTAGTTTTTAGGTTTTTCTTAGTTAAATTTGTTAGTTGATATAATTAAATTTATTCCAACCTATTAACTTAAATTTTTTAGTTAATTGATGGTTTAACATATAATTCAACACAACTTGTCTTTCACATTTATTTGTTTTCATTGTGTTCATTGTTTGCTCTTAGGTTTGTGTGGTTATGAGTTACCTTAGTCAAATAAATCCTTTAACATTTTGAAACTCATTAAAATGATTCTCCTTATGGAGAAAAATTTCATTATCTTTAATTCCTCTTTAACCTAAAAATCATAATTTTTATATTCTTCAATTTCGAATTCTCAAAACCTAAAAAGCAGACCTAATCCGATCCCTAGCTTCATTATCAAAATGTAACTGCAAATATAAATCTCTTCCATGAACAATAAGTCTTATTGTTCAAGAAAAAGATTGATGAAACTACATTTGGTGAAGAAGGAATGTGGAGATTCAGTATTGTTTTTAGGATGTGAGGGTTTGGGGTTGAATAATGCTAATATATATTTTTAGTTCGATAGATATTTAGAATGATGCGTTTTTGCTTGATTAGGAGGAGGTTTTTAATGTTGATCAACATCTTTTGATGAATGATGCTTTTAATGTCAGGCTACCTATCGTTAACGATCGTCTGTCATGTGAACGGTCTTCAATATCACCTTTTTCTATGTCAAGCGCTTGTCGAACATGAAAGTCTTTTTATGTCAGGTTTGGCCCGAACATTGAAGGCTTTTTTGTAGTAGTGACATAACCTTATTTTCACCCTTAGCTTTCATCTCTCTCAGGTCAGTATTAGCCAATTAGAGAGTGCTTGCTCATTCTTCTATTCATACAATTAAAAAGGTATGTTTATTTCTGATAAATCAAAAGCAAGGAAGAAATTAGTGAAAGAAAAACAGCAAAGCCACACAAAATACTTTATACTTAGCATGCAATTATCAAAGAAAAGTGAAGACTAAACTCAATCACCTGTATAAGGGTATGTTTCGGCCCCGATTACACTGCCGATGTATAGGTTGTAGAAGTGAAGGAAAAACTAAAACCGAAAAAAAAAATAAAAAAATAAAAAAAAAATCGGACCAAACCAAACTGATCCAATGGATCGGTTTGATTTTTTAAAACAAATATTAGATTATTCCATTTGATATTTTAGAAAACTAAAATATATCGATTCGGCTTTCGCTCTTGATGGAAGAATCAATAAAAAAATAAAAAAATAGAATCAAATCGAATATATAAATAATAAATATATATATATATATATATATATATATTGGTACTTAAATTTGATTGAAAACTCAATTTAAATGTGAAATATGAAACGAAACAATCGTAAATATTGTGATATTTATAAAAAATATTGTTTTCTTTTTGTTAATAAAATAAAAGTCTTAATACAGAAAATTCGAAAAATAAACCAAAATTATCATTAAAATTAAAATTGAAAATGGAATCAAAAATGGTATCGAACCAATTAAAAATCAAATTTAAAATATTGTTTTTTATTGAACAAAAATTCTGACCCAATTGAAGAGAGAAATTGGAGGTTCATATATATAACTGTATTTGATAGCTACAATTGAAGAAAAGTCAAAGGTAACCCAATAATAATAATAATATTATGGCTGGAAGTCGGCGGCGGCCGCCCAGTTGCAGCAGTTTGGTTGGTAGTGGTGGGGTTACCCCAAAAACTAAGGACTGAAAGTGGGTTTGGTACATCTATGCACGATCTTCCTTTCTAATTTATTAATTCTTTTTTCATTCAAATAATGATTTCCTTTTTGGTGGGATTTTATTTTGCTTCTCTTTGTAGTGGACGTTAATTCTCCAACAACCAACCTTGCTCTATCACTACATATCTCTTCTTACTCCCTCAATTATTTTTCTAATCTCTACTTTCATTTTCATCTCACGCTCCGTCGAAAGCAAAGCTCGAATTAATTTAACGGCTCGAATACAATTTGGGGGAGCTTGTGAAGGATGGAGTGACGAGAATGAACTGATAGATGGATGGAGTGAAATTCGAGGGAAACGATACGGATTGAGCGAAATCCGAAAGTGAATTTTTTTTAAATAAAAAAAATGGGATGGAAATGCAAAATTTTTCAATGGAGAGGAAGGATGAGCGATGAAGATGATTTTTGAGTTCATATCGATGCACGATGTAATTTTTTTTTTTTTAAAAGGATATTTATGTGTATGATAATAGATTTAGTATTTATCTATTTGAATAGGGACAAATATTGAGGTTACTTCATGTAGATATGGTAAAAGATTAGATTTCAAAAATTATGTGTAGTGGTTTAACAATACTGAAAAATTTAAGAAAGGTAAACTATTGATATTTTTGAAAAAAACTTAAATCATTTGATTTTCTATTAACTTTCATCTAATATATATACTTGACATATTAGATAACGTCAAACAAATATCATAAATATTTACTAATATTTAAATATTGTATCTAACCAATCTACATAATATTTCAAGACATTTATTTCCAACAGATACTTAGAGCTTAAGGTTCAATGCATCCAAGAGGCGACTTTTTTATCAAGACAAAACTTTCATACATATGAATAGAACCCTACTTTTTGCCTATGCCAAACAAAAATAAAAATATATTTTATTTTATGACATAAATTTATCTTACAGCTAGTAGTGTCATATATACAAGTAGAACTTTCTACACATAAAATGTGTAGGAAATTTCAATCTATACATAAAAATATATATTCATGATCTTTCAATTATAGAATTTTTCACATAGTACATTAAAATATTAATATCAAACAAAAATCTAAAATCCTAAAGATTATTTTAAGGTTGTTAAATACATATTCATCATCGTCATCTTTTTTCTTTTTTTTATTGGTGATAATTAGAGAACTTTTTATTTATACAACTTTGAAATAATTGTTTGCAATGAAATAGAGAAAAACAAGTGAAATATTATTAACCTATATTTTGAATAAATAAAAAAGTCTTCATAACAAGTAAAGGTCAAGATTAAACATCACCTCTTAAACAGTGCAGACTCAATCTTGACCACTAGATGACTCCCCTATGTATTAAAAAGTATAATATTTTGTGGTACATAATATATCATATAGGCAAAATGTAGACCTCCCTTACATATTCATGTTTATGAGAATTTCACTCGGTTGAAAATTAAAACTTTAATATTACTCTAATGAAATTTAAAACTATAATATTTTGTTATAAAGTTCATATATATATATATATGATGGTAGTTGAGGTCACAGTTTAAGGTATCTTCAATCTTAGCTGATGATGGGTTGCTTTGTAATGGAAGTCAAGCAAGGGAATCTCATTTGGTTGTCTAAAAGAAAATGAAAGTTTGAGTTTGACAACTCAATGAAGAGACTTGTATTGAAGTCCAAAGCAGAAACCTCTAATGTCTCCACTTTCTTCTACCATCATAATGTAATCTCCCATAACAAACTCACATTCAATTCTGAACTATATTGGTTACTTACCTAGAAAATCTATCTTGACTTAAATTCTTAAAAAGAAGTATCAACAATCGAATCTAATCTAATCATCTATAACTCGTAAAAGAACATATATGTTCGAACCTCAACATTCTTGATGATTGTTTCTCTGTATTTAAAAGTTATTAGAATGAACTTTTACAACTCTTCAAACAGCAACATCCAAACAATCTATTATTAATCACTTATTTCTAAACCATTCATTTCTAATCTCTCAAAATAATCACTCATTTCTAAGTACATTCGACAGGTTATTGTCTACCAACAAATACTATCATCCAAACAAACTACTAACTACAATTCTTCTACAAATGATCACATCAAACGAACTATTACTAAAATTCTAATTTCTAATCACTCAAAATAATTCCTAATTTCTAATTGTTCAAAGATTATATTTTTCAATCTAAAGATTATTATCATCACTTTCAAACGCAAGTAAAACAAACATCTAAATCAGTGTGAAGGTGAAGATTCAACATCAAGACATGTGCTTTAATCATTCCAAACTAGGATCCCGAAGTTTCCACAAGTTACACAATTCAAAGACACTTGCAGATAATACAAAATGATCAATGTACACTTCAGAAAATACAGTTTACAGAAGAAAGATATAAGATGTCTCAACTTTTAACCCAGGAGAAAAAAAAGGAAGGAAAATAGTAGAAATAAACTCTACAAAAACAATGAATCTGGCGCAAGTTCAAAGAATTGTCGGCTCTAATTTATTGTGGAACCATATAAAAAACTACATAACTTGGGTATGAAACTATATTTTAGCCTATGTAATACAAATATCTGGTATTAACCCAATGTAAAGTAATCACACCTCTTTAGATCCTTCTCCGATAATATGTTCAACACAATATCAGCCAGCTGCCAGACCAAGACTCATCAGCAGAGAGCAAACTGACTCTTATCATGCTTGTTTCGTAGTTTCTCCATGATTAGGATGTTCATAGTTGCAGGTGAAATGGTGATCGAAGAAAACAAATCATCCGTGTGTCTAAAGTTCCTCTTTGCTGAACTTATTCCAGGCTTCCTGTTCAATGCAACACAAATTTGATGATAATAGGGCAGTCAAAAAAACTAAAACTAGTAATTGTATGACTTGGAATCTTAAAAACAGTTATAAATTGAGCAGCCTATTTTGGGACAAGAAAATATGGAATATAGTCATAAAACAACCGTTTGTCAGTTCTGTACATAATCAGCACCCGCATATGAGAATTCAATAATTAACAATAAAGAACTCGATTCTCTAACATGTAAACAAGCTCAAAAAACCGCACACGTTCGTCATTTGAAAATCAGAAACAAAGTTGAGAAGAAGTCTTGAAGTTAAGATTAATAGTGGGAAAAGAGAAAAAAAAATGAGAACATTGGTAAGTCACCTTAAGGATATCGAAAACCTTCTCTGCTGTATATTTTTGCTCGATACTGGCACCCTTCTGTTGAACCTTATCCGGATGAATGCACAAGACTGCCTTCCTATAAACTTTTTTAACCGAGGAAGAAGTGATGATATCTGTCAATGAAACTGGTTCCCAACCACACCCAGACCAGAGAACCTAATCACCAGGAGAGTGGAGATCAATTACCAAGCAAATAACTGAATCTATGTTTCTAGTTGCGAATTAAAGTCAGAAAATCTGGGCTGGTTGAATGTGTGCCCATGATCAATATACTTCGTTAGTTATGATTATCAGGTTCAACCAGCCATGCTTCTTTAACAACTGGACAGGAGGTTCTGAATTTCTACTTATACAATTAACAAACCGAAAATATTGCTACGGTAAAAAGAAAAATAAATAAGTGAAAGGACCAGAAATCATTCTAGCTCTTGGGGATCGAACAGAACCATAGAGAAGAAGCATATGTTATTCATAATTATTTTAATTCAAAACCGATGATTTCCATTAAAAAATAACATTATGTTAGTTCCAAAAGCATGTGTAATCATGGGCCATAATCAAAATACACTATTCAATAATAAATGATCAAGTCCTCACAAGCAATATCAAACGTGATGCAATCAGATTCAGGGAAATAACCCATTTGAAGAGAGTTGCTATTTACAATATTACCAAATGAGAATCGATGGTTTTTTAGGCCTTTCTGTATCTCAAGCCAGCCTATGGAAAGGTGTCTACATTGAATCACGTTTCCAGTATTAACTTTATCTACCTAAAAAATCAAAATATATATATACACACACATTTTAGGAACCTTAGTTTTCCATTATCTTCAACAGTAGTAGCCTACACATTAGGTACTTCGGTTTTTCACTAGCCTAGATTCTTAAAAATCCCAAGTCTTAACAGTCGTAAGACCCTACAGAAGATGCACCATAAAGCAATTTATACATTTAAGGAACCTTAGTTTTCCATTATACTCAATACTAACCTACATTTAAGGTACTGGTTTTTTATTATCCTCGATACTAGCCTAGATCTCAATACCAAGCCTTAACAATGGAAAAACCCTACAGAAGATACATCATATAGCAATTCCAAAAATGAGAAGTGTTTCTCCCCATGAAGAGTTAGAGGTTGCACGAGCAGCTTAAGATCTGTAACTCTTACTTGAAAAAGATCTTCAACCATTCCCTTGGATCTCTCCTCTTCTTATGTGCAGCTCATTTCCCTCCATACATACAGTCTCTAATTCCAAGTTTGCCACTACAGATAGCTGGTCCCTCTCCTTTTTGTTCATTGATTGACCTTTTGCAGAAAAAGGTTGGAACTACATATAAATCACTATGATTGTGCTTACTGCGTTGTGTTCCCCAAGATGATAGAAGATGGACATTTTTTACTTAATTTCAGCCTTCAGGCTGGTGGTGTTAAAAAAAATATTGAAATCCTTAGTCAAAGGCTTGTATAGCTCTTCACTGGAAGAAAGAAATTATACAACCTCCAATTGGAATGCTTACAAATTCCCTCTCTCGTTTTTTTTCTTTGTTTTAATGGAGTCCTTCCTTGGCAAGCATATGGATCCTAGAGGTGTTTGGATGAATAATTGTTGAGTGATTATTTTAAGTGATTAGAAATGAGGGATTATTTTGAGTGATTTTAAAGAATAAATTGTAACAATAGCTCGTCTGTATGAGGTGTTTAAAGAGTGATGATAAAAGTTTGTTTTCAATAGCTCTATAAAACACTTAAACAAACAGCCAACACTTAAACAAACAGCCCCTAAGGCCTGGTTTGATGTGTGTGTATCTATGTATCTTTATTTCTCATCCGGAAAAAAAGAAAGAAAATAAGGAAGAAACAAAACAATGGGCACTGGGTAAAGAGTATCAAAATGAGAGAAAAAATTAAAACCAAGAAACACACATTTTGCAGTGATGATAGTAGTGCACGCATGTTGCCTTCTTTTCCAGCAGCCCACCGCTTGATAGCAACATCTGAACACTCGGCAATCCTCTGGTTAAAGTAAAAAAAATAGCATTAAAACAACTAAGTGTTAGGATTTGTAAGACAAGATACTGATCTGGCAGAATACTGACAAGCTTCTCTTCTTGCTCGTGTTGTGTTTGAAAGTCACGTTGATTCAAATCAGCCACTGCTCTTGCCTGAATACAAAACATTAAAATGATGTAAATGATCAATGTTTAAATATAAACCCAAAACGGAAATGAAAACTTCATAAACGTTTTTCATAATTACTAAATATGAACCTCACTTTTCCTTCAGGTCTATGACGACCCTCAAAGCTTACTAAGAGTAGGAATCAATTTGGAGTACTTTAATTCAATGACAAAAACGTTCATCTAAGAAGAGAAATCTAGCATCTTATCAGGTAGAAAAAATATAACATGGAAGAAAGAAGAAGAAAAGAGAAACACTAACTGCACGCTCTTGGGTCCTTTGTAGACGCCCCAATCTAGCTCTTCTTCTTTCTTCACTCTCTCCCTCAACTTCTTCAAAATGCCCAAATGAAGGAGCATCTACCATGAGAAAAAAGAGGAATGGGGAAAAATCAAAAATTACAGGACCAATAGTAATGAATTGCATATAGCCATAGCTGAAGCTGCATTTCACGGAATATTACCTCCAAAAATCGATGTAAGATCATCCACAAGATTTACTGCGGAAGAAGACTTCTTTACATTGAATGGGGCTGCCGAAGACTTTTCTTTCGGTATTTCAGAAGGTTTGTTATATTTAGGAACGTCAAATAGAGGATCCTGAAAAATGAAACCACAATATTGACAGAATTGTCAATCCAGTAGTTTAGAATACTGATTAACAAATGACAATATTGCTGCAACTGCAACAAACTCTCATATTTCTTATTTAGTGCAAGACTTGGTGGTGTTGAATGGCTCTCACCGGAGTTGTTGTTCTTGACCTTGGAACACTCTTTGATCGAGGACCCAAGTTGAAAAAGGAATCCAGATCATCTACGGTATTTTGATGATTTACTCCTGCAGCATGTGCATCCTTACCATTTCTATTCACTGTGCGTGCTGAGGCATTGACTTTTCCCCTTGCAAAGTCCTCAAATTCATCAAGAGGAGTGGAAGAGGAACTCTTAACTGCACAGAGCATCTTGATATTGTCAAATTATGATGAGACTGGACATCAGTATTTATGAATATTAGGAAGCTGAAGCACCTTTATCTGCCTTATGACCTGGCTTTGGTATTGGAGGAACCCTGAATGGTGGGGAAGAATTTGAAGGGCTATCAAATTTTGTACCTCCAGAATTATTGAACTTACTAATTTCTTCCAGTGGATTCGAGAAAGAGTCGGACGCATTATAAGATGGAATTGAAGTTGATTCTAGATCTATGAAAGGATCTTTGGCTGAACTGAAAGTAGATTGCTGCCGCGTGCTTGCTCTGTGCAAACATATAAAAATAGTGCATCAATCTTGCAAGTAATCACACAAGACAGAAAAATAGAAATGCTTGAATAGATACATCATGCATTAAAGTCATCTAGTCAACAACAGTAGAGTAACATGTAGACATACAGGTGAATGATGCTAAATCACCAATCAACTCAAAAGCCAAAAGCTTAGCCAACAGGTTGGGGTAAATTTAATTATTATATCAACCAACACTTTCCCTCATTTGTGGGCTTGGAAATTTGAGAAATGTCTTACAAGAAGAATTCAATTTTAATTGGAGAGGAAACGACTTGGTAAGGACGGAAATTAACTCGAATTCAGAACCTCCTGCTCCGATAACATGTTGAACTATGTTAAACTATCAATCAACCCAAAATCTTAACTGACGGACATCTCAACCAAAGCATACCATTGGGAATTTGGAAAAAAAAAGGGAATGTGGGGTATACTAGATTTCTACAACAATCCAGAATTTCTGTTTCCCTATTGAAGAGGTTTCCGTTGCTTTGCTGCACTTGATATCATGGTATTTAATTGCAGAGACAACATTGTCTGTTTCATTCCAGTTAGATAGTATGTACTCTATTAACAATACAAGAAACAATGTTTGATTGGAGAGCAGACATAAGCTAGTTTTGATTTACCTCATAAGGAGAAACGAATAGAAGAATGCTACTGTAGATCACCCAATAAGAAAAGAAAGTCGAAAATTAACTATTGTATCCATTTTATAATGGTTAACTTTACAGCAAAGGGAATGAAATAGTGAAGCCAAGTTTGTTTCTTGAGTTCTACCATTTTATTAAAGTGATTAAGTGCATCCAGTAGTTTCCAATATGATACCTAGGAAACAAGAAATGCACACCAAATGAAGCTAGATTCCATATCAATTTTTTCTAAGTTCAATTATAGCCCGCAGTATGATGCCAAAGCAAATTCACCAACAAAAGAAGAAACTAAACAACATTTTTCTGGCACCAACAACCTAATGTAGACAACTATATATAACTATGCATGACAGTTTTTCGAGCACGATTCATTGGTTATACCTATTAATTCGAGAGCTATTGCCAAAGCCAGAAATCAATTCATCAAAAGGGGCTGCGTTGTTATCCGAAGCTTTTTTCAATCCGTTTGGCTTTGGAATTGTTGGTTTTGCCACATTGCTGCCAAAATCACCAAACAAATCATCAATTTGAGAGGTCTGATTCATAGACGAGGACAACGGATCCTCCGTCTTTGCTGTAACCGGGGTCTTGAATCCGGGAATCCCACCAAAAACATCATCATACATAGGATCTGAATTCTTCGACCCAAAGAATATCGAATCGTAATCAAAAGAAGACGGAGCACTTCCAGAACTCCCCGAATGTTTAGATGACTGGTTGAGACTCCCCAAAAAATCACCGTAATCATCAAGGCCTCCGTAACCATCGGATTTAGTGTTCTTCTGAAAAGATGCATCAGAAAAACTAGAATCGAACGAGGATCTGCCGTTCAAACCCGAATTGAAGCCAGAATTTCGAGATTGGAAGGTGTTTGAGGAAGTGGGCGGTGCCTTCGATGCGGCCATTGGAGCCGATTTTCCTTGCGGCTTCAATCCAAATCTTTCCGTCAATACTCCAAATTCGTCCATGGTAGGCGAAATGACAAAACTGGATCCCGTGATCTGGAATCGGAGAAGGGGTGATCGAGGAAGGGGGATCGCTTGATTCCTGTTGTTGAAATACAAATTCTAAAGTGGGAAACCGCACAGATTAAAGAAGGTTGAAATACAGATTGTGAAATGGAAGGAGAATTGGAGCGTCATCATCATGATGACAAATATTATGTTTTTGTGTCTATTTCTTTTCCCTTCTCCGACTCGTGTCGGTGAGACCTTTTGGAGCTCTTCAATTATTAGTTTGGATGACAAATGGTTTACCCAACAAATATTTGATAGATCTATTCATCCAATATTATTTGTTTTTTTCTTTTTCATAAAAGAAAAAAAAAAATGATGCTTAGATTGATTAGGTTAATCAATTTTGATAGAAATATTTCAATTTATCACGCTTTAAAATAGACGGTAATATTGTCAACATGAGAAATAGTTCAATAAAAATTGATTTAATGACCAAGTGGCATCAAATCATAATCTATTATCGTAAATTCAAAAAGAAAAAAAATATATAATGTGTATGATGGAGGTGAAAGACATTTTTTTATTCTAGAATACTCTTTTTAATTGCCAAAAATAAAATTAATATTAATAAGAAGGTAAAACCTACCATTTGTCCACCAATTAAGACGTCACCCGATTCCCTATAAACTCGATTTTATATTTATAAAGAATTATGTTACTTTTTTTTTTAAAATTAAATCATGATATTAGGCTATCAAAAAAAAAAAATTACATCCTCACATAATCAAACAAATAAAATCAACAAGTATTATTATTAATCATGTTTTTTTTTTATTAAGACTTATATATTGAAATTCAAATTTTCATACTAGGTTACATGACAAAAAAATAATATTAATAATAACATAAATCACACTATTCCTTTTATCCCAAATCAATCTTTCCTCCCTCTTTATCTTAATTGTAAGCTTTCCACCTTCCAAAGTATCGATCAAAAAGTCCACTTTCAATGTAAAACACTCTCCCAATTGATATGCGATAGTTTCTTACTCTTGTATCAAAAGGTATCCAAATCGTCTTCAATGCCCTTCATATGTTTCATAGGATTTTTATTTTAGGATCTTCCAAAATCTCAATATACCTCTTAATCTTGAATTGTCAAAAACAAATAGGATAATCAAGATGTCCATTTACGAAAATCTTCATTTACTTCAAATAAAACAACTCCTAAAAGATTAAAGTTATTGATGCCGAAAAATGGTCAATGAATCAACTATAAAGATTTGTCGAGGACGAGAAGTATGCAAAAAATAAGAAATGTAGGACACACCGGTGTGGTGTGAGCCACAAGGCCCACGATACCTAAGTTAGTAACGAGTTTAGGAGAGTGATCTAGAAGTAGTTTTTGGGACTTATAACGACTTACATGGATTCTTAGCGTAGTTCAGCTTAGATTAGCTTAGCTTGAATGGAGAAACTTTGCAATTTCTTATAGCACTCGGTCATGTAACCGTTGCGGCTCACTTAATGGCCAGCCGTTAGAAACGTTCACCATTAAGCTGATAATGAATACCAGCATAACTCATGAACCGTTACCATTTGAGGTGTAACGGTCTTGATTTGGAAGTTACTTGGACTCGGTCAACCTTTGCAAGTCCTACCTCCACGGGCGATCCCTTAGGGTGTGGCCTTCTCGGTGTAACCCCAAGACGCTTCACCCCACAGGTGTACCGTCCCCTAAGGGGTCGGCATGGGCTTGGCCGATCCCTTGGGGGTTGTGGCCTCTCTTGGCCGACCCCCTGGGGGTTGTGGCCTCCCTTGGCCTACCCCTGGCTCCTCTCGACACATTTTGGTCGACCCCTGAAATCTTTCGGCATTCTTTGGCAGATACCTGAAGACTTCTAGCATCTTTTGGCTGACCTCCGGAGAGTCCTGGCCTTGTTCGAGTATTTTGGAATATTTTAGCCTACAACAAAAGTAATAGAAAAACATAACTTTTTCCTTAACAAAGAGATCACTAAAGGGTGGTGCATATTCCAAAAATATGATGTTCCAAATATTTTTAAAAGGAAGCAATTTGTTCGTGTCGCGACCTAAGCATAACTAAAGGTACATTTCTGACTCTTAATAGTCTTTGGAGGTGATCCAACATTCATATGAAACAAGTGAAATATATGATCCCACTAAAATCAAGAGGAGAAGCTTAGATGCCATAAGAAAGCGATACTTCCCCTACCAGTTATCAAAATATTTAAAAAGACATAATAATAATAGAAAAGAAATGTTCTAAAAAATGTTCTAAAAAATGTTCATAAAGCCTTTTCTTTAACTAAAATAACCATAGCCACATAAAATCTCTCTTTGAGAGTTTGAGAGAGTTTTTTTTTCTTCCATAATTCTATTTTAGTTTATCTATAGGTTTCATTTTAGTTATTGAACATTCCATCAAATTTAAAAGGGTATTTAACATGGATATTCAAGTAGCCAATAATTATTACATTTTCATCCCAAATTGATTTTAATTGCAAGGATATTCAAATGGATTTTTATACATAAATGATTTTAATTCCAATCACTATTTTGCCCTTGATGACCTTATATGGTATTTTTTTCATTTTGTAATTTTCGAATTTATAATATAATTTAACTATATTATTTCAGTGAATGCTGTTTTTATTACATTTATTTTTTCCTTATATATGTAATAACTTTTCCTTTTCAGGATCAATCCCTAATTTCCTTTTAATTTGATTTTAACCAAAACCAACATTTTCCTTCTTCTTTAGTTCGTTTTTTGTTTAGTTCATCTAAACGTTGCAGAATAAATATTCTATTTGTGCTATTGACATTTTAGTTTCGGTGACGTTTCGTGGACGGCATAGGTAATCTGTTAAATTCTGTTGATAATACACTTATTATACTGTATTATTCATTGTATTATGAGATTTGTTCCCGTTATTCGTTTTCGTTCCCGTTGACGTTTTTTGCTTTTATTTTGTTCTATTCGTCATGAATATATCTTTTATTTTGTTCTGTTCTGTTTGTTATGTTCCGTAAATTCATGAAAACGAAATAATACTAAAATAATACAGTATAAACATAATACATTTATAACAGGTATTATTATCCATCGTCATTTTTTATACGTATTTATACCTATAACGGATAGCACATCAGCAGCCACATTGTAAACTAGACTTCATTGTAGTAATACCCTGTTTATACGTATGTCTTCTATCTACTATTCATTAAATTTTATAGGTAGTCTGACTTATGTTTTCTTTATCTTTTTCAATTTTGTAGGTAGTCTGACTTATCATTTTCCAAATGAGTAAAATCATGTTGCTCTCTTTTACTTATTTATACCGTAAGTATGTTTCATTTGTTTTGTTAACGTATTATTCAATAATACTGTCATAAACAGGTTGTTCAAAAACAATCCCTATTAAGATTGCTCACAACGGTATATGGAATGAAGAAGACATATATGTCAACTACATTGTCTCTGAAATTATGTTTGATAAAGGATTGTCACACATTGATTTTTTGCAACGAATATTTGTGTGTATAGGTCTTCATGAATCGATATACCTCCCAACCACCTATGCTATCTTTGATTCATTAGTGCATCTCCGTAGGGGAATCAAGATTGAGAATGACAAGGATGTTGAATGGTTATACATCGTCCTCTATGTTGGAACCATTAATAATTGCACTCTAATAATAGATGCTTCCAACTTTCTATCCCAATTAGTAGCTGGAAACCCTATATCCTCTGAATGTTATTGTTCTTCTACTATTGGTAGTAGAATACATGATAATATAGATGTTGAAAGTATTCCGATTGATTTTTCTCTAAAGAAGAATGATATATTTCCTGGGAAACAAAAGCTCGTAGATGTTATTCGTTCAATTGCTCTAAGAGATCATTTTCAATTCTTCACTAAAAATCTTGCTTAAAGTACTTAACAGTTGTATGTAAAGACTCCAGATGCAAGTGGACGATTAGAGCATCTCGTAAGGGACATACTACCAGTAATACATGAGTTATTACAAAGGTTATAGATCAACATTCTTGTACATTAGATGTTGTTATGAGTTCACAAAAACATGCTTCAGTATCACTTGTGATGGAAATAATGAAGAACAAGACAATATTGTTGGGAAAAGAATTTGAAAGTCCTCAAACAATAATGAGATATGTACTTACACATCATAGATTGAACATTAATTACCACAAAGCATACCGAGCAAAACAGTATATTATGAAGGAACTGTATGGTTCGCCTGAAGACTCATACAACATGCTTCCATCTTATGGTTATATGATACGGAATAGCAACCGAGGTATGAATATAGTATTTCAACTGTATTTAACTATGTTGTAATTTAGATTGATATTGGCCTTTGAATTAATGTGTATTGTTTTCGTATCATTTAGGTTATGTGGTGGAATTAGAGTATTCTATGGACAATAGATTCATTTAATTTTTTCAAGCATTATATGCTTCCATTAAAGCATGGTCTTATTGTAGATCCGTTATTAGCATTGACGGAACATTCATGAAGAATCGTTATGGAGGTATTTTACTAACTGCAACAACATCTGATGTTAATAATCACATAGTTCTATTAGCTGTTGTTGTTGTTGATTCTGAAAATGATGCATCTTGGAAATGGTTTTTAAAACATTTGAAGAAAGTATACGATCATCGTCAGGATGTAGTTATAGTATCTAATAGGCACAAGTCAATTGAGAATGTTGTTGCTGCAATTTGGCCAGAATCTTTTCATGGCTTATGCATTGTGCAAATAAAAGGAAAATTGTTAAAGAAGCATAGATCAAATTTTGATACAAAAACATTTTTCAAAACTGCAAAAGCTTTTAAAAATTTAGATTTTGAAAAATATATGTGTCATTTGGAGAGTGGATGTTCTGGAATTCGTGAAGAATTATATGAGATCGGCAATCAAAGATGGGCTCGTTCATATTGTATATTGTCCACATTCACGTTGGGAGGTAATGACAACTAACTCATGTGAATATTACAATAAGGCAATGTTAAAAGTAAGGGAGTTGCCAATCACATCTATGTTTGAGGCTATTAGGATGTCAATGCAAGGTTGGTTTTCCCTTCGTAGAATATAAGCCGCAATGCAAACAACAAACTATACTGAATCTTGTGAAGAAAAGTTACGAAAGCACATTAGTGATGGTCACTTCATGCAAGTACGTATCAAACATTTTATGAACTTTATACACGTACTGTTTGCTTCATAATTATGTATTACTAACGTATTTGAATGTATGTACACCCAATTGACCATCTATTACTTCTAGTTATCTATGTATATGAACAACATCAAGTTAATCTTGTTGAAAGGACCTGTACATGTGGCGAATATGATCACCTTCAAATCCCGTGCAAACACGCGTGTGCAATATTTCTTAATAGAAGCTTGGTAGCAACTGAATATGTTTCGAATTACTACTCAAATGAGTATGTAAGAAATACATATTCTGGTATTATTTATCCTGTTTGTCATCCAGAAACGTGGAACATACCTTCACATATAAAGAACGTCAATATCAAGCCACCTACTACTAAACGTCCAGTTGGTCGACCCAAAAAATTACGATGGAAGTCTAGTATTGAAATGAAGTCTATAGAGTAAAATGTGGCCGCTGTGGAAGGTTGGGTCACAATATAAGTTCTTGTACCAATCCAATAAATAAGTAGTATGTTATTTTAATGTTTGAATACCTTTAAAATACTCTTTACATATTAATTCAATGGTCTAATTATCATTTTCATTTAATGTTATATTAATGTTTATTCATTTACTAGTGTTCAATATGTCAATAATACAATAATAATTATGTATAATACTATATCAACATCTCTTAATTATGTTTGACAATTCTAATACCTTTGAAGCTGTAAGAAGTAATTAATAACACATCAACTACAAAGAAACATCATACTCCTTAACTTCAAATATCACATTCAACACAACTTCATAACTATCTGAACTCGTCTACTTTCAAGTAATAATAGTCTAGTAATAACAAAAAAATATCGTGAACTTTCAACAATACCATTACAACACGAAAAATCCAGTTAACATTTCAGCAAATCCATATTATATTGCTACTAAAGTAAGAAACTAAACATACTATTGCTTTTATATTTGTGACAGTCCAATTTTGAATGTAGGTGGCTCATTAAATCCAATAACTCCACCACCTGCTTCCACAACATGTGTTCCCTTTTCTTTCTTCTTCTCTTCTGCAGATCCAAATTTTGATGTATAAGGAGATTTCAGAATACTAGATGGCACCTTCTTTCTCATTTCCCGTTGCAAACGAACATTTGTATTTAAAAACGGTTCTTCCCCACGTAGCTGTAAATTTATGCATATGTATTATTGTTACATTAAAATAATAGTACAGTAAAATTGTATTAATCTTAATTAAATCAAATCATTCAAAACTTACCATGTCCACGTAGATTCCTTGTACTTTTTTCTTCACAACCATTCCGTTCACATCCCCTTACTTTTTGTTTTCACTCTTTTCTCAACATCAACATCTTTCTCCTAGGCAATAAATGTGGGCATTCTAATTATGAATATGATAAAATATTACAATAAAGTCTCGGTTATCACATTTTCTATTCCCCCCCCCCATTGTCTTCGTTGTCACCATCATCTCCATCTTCTCCATAATCTTCACCATCTCCCCCATCATTAACATTTACATCCCTTAATTTACTTTTCATGATATTTTTTATTTCAATTATGTCTCTCTGTACATTATCAATCTTTACGGATAACATTTCAAAAGATGTTTTGACATATTTTGCTAGCTCACATACGCTATCCAACACATCACTAATATTCAGTGGCTCGATATTAAGTTCATCTATTCCATCAAATTCTTCCCTTTCAATATTATCGAAATTTGTATTTCTATGCCGCATTTTCAGTAACATCCTGTGTCAACAATGTATTTGTCATTTCTTAAACATAGACATTCATGAATAGTTTTGATTAAACATAATCATTTTCAGTACCTCCCTGTCAGTTTGTTTTTCTGGTTCATTTGTCCTTCGACCATCTATCGACTGGTGTCCAACATCATCCTATAATATAGTAACAATACATTTAATAAAATAAATTTCAACCACAATTACATTTGATTATGGAACTAAAGAAATTCACGAGCAGATACATACACGTTCAATAACTTCAACATGGTCAACAACTTTTCTGCCAATCAACGGTATTACTTGAAGCTACAAATGAACGATGTTGTTTAGAATAATGAAACAAATAACAAAAACTTAACATATTATTATAATATATTTAATATATCTTTTTGTTCTCGAGGACCTCTACAGCCAATACACTCCATTTCGGTTGCGTATTTGATACCCACTTCAACATTAATGGCATTTCATTTGAACTTCATCATTTCGTATTGTTCTCATCCTGAACAATAAACAACACTAATCAAACCAACTACATAAAGCTAATTTAATAATGTTTTAATCATATAACCTGAAATTTGTGCCCATAAACAACCATTTTTGTGCAGGTATTTTGCTCAACACTATCCATTTATGTTCCGATACCTTCTGATGTGCTATCCGAACCAGATTCCTATTTGAAAGACATTATCATTAATAATACCATAATACTACATAATCAATACTGTTGCATTAAACTATACCTGATCAATAATGATAACTTCATTTATTTTTTTTCTACCCGTGTAATCTACTCTATACCCTAGCCTTTGTGTGCTCCTCCTCATAGTATTATTCACACGCCATTCTTTTAAATTTGTTTTCACCATATTCTACAATTGAGATAGACGAAAATATTATTATCAACTGTATTATTGTTAAATATAATACGAACATTAACTCATGTTCATACCGACTTCGTTCCTGTAATACTTACAATACAAATGTTTATATACACAATAATACTAAAACAATACAGTATATACAATGTAATTCCAATTTTTTCCACACTAAGAACATAATACATGTACTAAGAGGTATTATTATCCCTATTACACTTCACAAGACCATGCATAAAGCTCAACCAAAACTAAGAGGTCGAATAGTTACACAATATACTTTATAAATACATTCGAAATACATACACAATATAGCTTTATCCATCAACAACAACAATCAATTTCGGCCAAAAATTGAAACCATATTTCCGTAAAAACCGAAGAGAAAACGACGGTGCCCTCTATAGCCAGATGAAACAAAAAAATACCTTCGTATGACTACAAAAATACTGATTACCTCCTGAAAATCGTCGGAAAATCGCAACTGTAGAGAAATCGTCGAAAAATACTAACGAATGCAACTGGAAACCGTCGAAAAATCTCTGAAGCGAGAGGTTTGGGTGCAAGATTGACAAAATCGACAAAATCTCTGATTACCTCCGATACTTTCTTCTTTCCTCCCACTGTATACAATCGGCGCATTTATTGTTATGCCAGCAATATTGTGAATCGTGTAGCACTACAATCGTGTAGAGTAGTTTCTACCATTTTATGGAAAGTATTTTTGGGTTTTAAAAATATCTTTAACCGTATCAAATTCAAACTAAATTCAAAGGGTTATTTCTGTAAAATCATATGTACTATTAAATGGCAAAAATTGCAAAATGAATAAGGTTGCAATAAAATTGTTTTTTTGACAGAAATGTAAATATGACTATGGATATAAACTTCCCAATTTAAAATTGATTTTTATAATAGTTGTTTTGTTTTGTTTTTTTCTTTTTGAAATAAAAAACTATTAATTTTTTTGAAACAAAAATAATCTCTATTCCTCATATTTCTTTATTTTAGAAATGTATTCGCATGCTTAAATTTCTATATTAAATATTGATATTATAGAACAAATTTTAATGAAATGATAGTTTCCAACTTTAACTCTTTTCAACTTATCATTAAAAATTAATCATTTACAAACACTAATTTAAAATTTTGATTTAAAATAATGGATTTTACATACCAGTTAACGAAAATTCTCTTTACAATATTAGATTTAAATTTTATTAAAAATGCGAACTTAAAATATTTGATTTAAATTTTATTAAAAATACAAACTTAAATTAAGATTTTTATTTTATTTTTTGTCCTTCCATCCACTGTTGTAGTCAAATATTCCCAAATAAAAGAGTGAAATATTTATTTTAGGGGCCGTTTGGTGGCCTGTTTCGGGTCAGGAAGTGTTGTTTCCCCACGTTTGGTGGCCCGGGTAGTTGAAGTT
>JBBMEG010000015.1:2775635-2807192 GCA_037832605.1 Cyclanthera cordifolia | reverse complement strand
GTTTTTGTATTTCCCCGCGAAATCTTCGGGGTTTGTAATCTTTTGGTTCTTCCCTTCGGGGTTTGTAATCTTTTTGTCTTCCTTTTCATATTCTTAATGAGAAGTTTGTGATCTCTTCCAAAAAAAAAAACCCTAGAGTGAAGAAGAGAAAACTACAACAAAAAAGGAACAAAATCTGCATAAAAAAAGAAAAAGAAAAAAGGGGGCTAAGAATACAAGATCTCAAAACTCAAGCTCTATTAACACAAATGGCAGAGAAGAAGACAGAACTTGGAAACTTCCCAAACTCGAATAAATCACCAACGATCGTCTGACTAACGGTGAACAAGAACTGCTACTAGAAGTAGATACTGCTGAAATTTTCAATGCCCAATAACAGAACACTAAGAGAATCCGATCCATGTAACATATGCAAAGAATAACCAAAACAAGTTTCCAACAGATCTGAAAGATTGACTTAAAGCACATAGTTGAAGAGATGATGAGTTGCTTAATGCTTGATTCTCAAAGGAGCTTCCTTTAACTGGAAACCACACATTTCAATAATGGAGGAAAATTTCAGGTATAATAATACTTCCACTATGAGCATCATTGCGAGAAGGTGTCAAGATAGTCAAGATATTGTGCTGAGATTGAGATTAGAGGTCAATTGGCACAAAAAGTTCTGCCGGAGAGACAAAATCATCATCTTGATGTAAGAAGAGGAAAGGAGGCAAAGGCCAGGAAGGCATGTCCAGTGGTGGAGCAAGCAACAATGGGGAATGAGTGTGGGTCCCTAAACCAGAGAAGATGAATATATGGGGAGGGGAGGGTGAGAAGAGAGGGTATGCAATTGTCTAGAGGAAACTAGAGAGCAGGGAGAGATTGTTATTATGGGTCTTTTGTAGTTGGCTCTAGATTGTTATTTTTACTCCCGTATCAATAATATAATCCACTGTAGCATGCTTGTTTGTGTCTTGTTCATTATGGGTCTTTTGTAGTTGGCTCTAGATTGTTATTTTTACTCCCGTATCAATAATATAACTCCGGTGAATTATAGTTACTAGTGTTCTTGTGTGTGGGTATGATGTTCTTGTGGAGTAAGCGAGTTAGCGACAGTGGGGAATGAGTGTGGGTCCCTAAACCAGAGAAGATGAAGATATGGGGAGGGGAGGGTGAGAAGAGAGGGTATGCCATTATCTAGAGGGACTAGAGAGCAGGGAGAGATACTGGCCCTCTTGAATTTGATGGGTAGCATGCTTGTTTGTGTCTTGTTCATCTGGGTCTTTTGTAGTTGGCTCTAGCTTGTTATTGTTACTCCCGTATCAATAATATAACTCTGGTGAATTATAGTAACTAGTGTCTTTGTGTGTGGGTATGCTGTTTGGGTAATATTGCAAGTTGAAGGGCGATACTTGACACTTTCATCACATAAAATAAAAAAACACAAGCCTTTCTCTTGCTGAGCTTGCAGCTTACCCTTTCATTAATGTTTGATGTACTTCAACTTGTTGGCCAATTACGATTTTCTCTTACCTGTGTCAGTGTGACCTATGTGGGTTGTTTGTATATCATACTCTGGATATGGACTGCACTACCTAGGATTTTTGGAATAAAGATAGCTTCTTATTTGTCTTTTATTGCCAAATTCTTCCTCCTTGCTTTGGACCAAAATTGCAACATCTTTTTTTAGCTTTGATCTTGATCCTTGTATTTAGTTGACAAGTTGTTTGTTATATGACCATTCAAACATTTCTTTTAATGATGCTACTAATAGTACTTTTTTATATTGGGAAGTTAGACCTTTGGTCGCCTATATGTGGCACCTGCCCCAAGACTTGAACTCATGAGATATCAAGAACTTTTATTTTAAGTCTTATCACATCTGGTGAGCTTAAAAACTTAAGTATTATGAGATTGTTTAAGGTAGGCTTATAAATTTTGATGTGTGCTTTTACTATGCATGTAAAGAATGATGGGATTTTGTTCTTTATTGGATTTAAATGGACTCATATAACTGACTACGTGGGTTAACTTCATATTCATCTTTATTTGAAA
This sequence comes from Cyclanthera cordifolia, assembly GCA_037832605.1. Lineage (NCBI taxonomy): Eukaryota > Viridiplantae > Streptophyta > Magnoliopsida > Cucurbitales > Cucurbitaceae > Cyclanthera > Cyclanthera cordifolia. The sequence continues at coordinate 2,805,155 of JBBMEG010000015.1, read as the reverse complement.
TATTTTTCATAGTTAGTAATTTTTTTTTAATATTTTGGATTTTATCTTTTAATATTAATATAAAATTATAATAAATAACGTGTCATCGACGTATCCGTGTCCTACATTTTAAAATAATGACGTGTCTACGTGTTCGTATCATGTCGTAATGTATATATCTCGTGTCTGTGTCTGTGTTTCTTAGATGGTGAGAGTGATGCGAATCTAGAGGATTATTGTGCTATTTTGGTGGGAAGATCATCAGATCATGATGAAGAAATTGAGAGTTAAGAGGAAGGCAATATTGAAACAAATGAAGATAATTTAGAGAGATGGAAGATGATTTCAAAAAGGAGATGAAAGAAATAAAAAATGATTAGGCCATAAAGAGCAAAAATATTTGTTAAAAAAATCCAAGAGGGAGGATGATTGGAAGAAACCAAAGAATGGTACTTGGATGGACTTGTTGAAAAAGACATATTATGAATTTGTTCAAAATCTACATTGGTCAAAAGCGTTAGTTTTAGAAAAATACAAAAAAAAAAAAGAAAGAGAAAAATAAATCGAGGCAAGAATTCATCTGGCTGAAGAAGTTAATGCCAGGACAAAAAAAAATCAATTCGTCAATGAAGAAAAGAAACAATGGACGAATGCAAAGCCACCTAAGAATACAATTATAGCAGCGAAAGAGAAAATTCATTCTAACAACGAAATGAAGGAAACTATAGACGTTCATGATAATGGAAAAGTATAATCAAGGACGTCAATTGCCGTCATTGCTGCTTGTCGGCGCCACCACCTTACGTCTTCAAAATTTGTTCATTACTCTTTTGTAATAAACACTTTAAGGACATGATATCGCCCCAAAGCTTTCAGATCTTACTCGGCACATGATATCGCACTAAATTGGGAAGCATTCTTGTAGTTTAATTATGTTAAATTGGGAAACATTTTTGCAGTTTGAACTTGTGTTTTTATTTTGTCATTGTAGTTCTTTTTTTGATCCCTTTTGGGATTATTTTCCTTTGTATCTTGCTATCTTGTACTTCTTTCTTTTCATATTCTTAATGAAAAGTTTGTGGCCTTTTCAGAAAAATAAAAATAAACACTTTGAGGCAAGGTATATTTTAGGGGTCGAGTAGTGATAAGACCTCTTTAGGGGTAGGATAAGGAATTATTTATCCTATTAGGAGTAGAATAAGGAATGTTCAATCCTATTAGGAGTAGCATAAAAATATTAGACTATAAATAAGAGTGGAGAGGGAGGTAATGATATGTTGAGGAGTAATGAGATAGTGAGTATCTGTGATCTCAAGATAGGTAGGGCCTAAGTACCTCGAACACTTGAGCTATCTTGTTATTTATTTTATTTATATTTTAATATATATTTGGTTCTTATCAAGATGGCTTGATCCTAAGACCTGACGCTGCTCCTTGGGGATTGCTAATGATCCAAATCGGTGTCAATATATTTTCCTGTTATTCCTCTAAAGGGCCTTATTTGGCGTGTGAGGCTCAGGATTGTAATGGTAGATCAATGTTGGAGGAGGTGTTGTGATATTCTTCTTCTAGGGTGAAGGACAAAGTTATAACTTATCAGAAAAACTAGTTCTAGCTTCGTTTCTGTTTTGTGAGGTATTTGGATGGAAAAGAACAATATAATTTTTAGAGAAGTTGAGAGATGAGATGTGGTGAGGTGGTTTGGTAGGTACCCAAGTTTAATGTCTTCTTAGGCTTCAGTCACTAGGTCTCGTAACTATGAACTTTGTCTTGTAACTTGTTCTTTTGGATTTGAGCCCTTTACGTGGTTAGGTTTGGACTCCTTTTGTTTGGGCTTGTTTGTTTGTATGCTCTCTCTCATATATTCTTTTCATTTTTCTCCGTGGAAGTACAAGTTCTTACAAAATAACTTCTCATTTGTTGTCTCGACATTTTCTTTATTATCTCAATATTATTCTTCTAGAAAATGTATCCACTTTATTTCATTTGAAGGGCCTATTTTTTAGTTTTTTAAATCATCATGAGTTGACTTAATGGTCAAGAGGCTGCAAATGCGATGTAGGAGGGTTCGACAATAATGATATCCCCTAATATACCAATACTAGCTTTCACCCCATTAATATTAGGGAATGGCCTTGAGAACTAAAATGTGATGAATTCAATCTATGTTGGCCACCTACCTACGAATTAATTTTCTATGAGTTTCTTGAACAACCAAATTTTGTAGGGTCAAGTGGTTGTCGTGTGAGAATAGGCGAGGTATCTACAAGTTGATCTGGACCCCCATGAATATAAAATAAATTTTTTTTCTAGGATAAGTCACAAGTGAGGTTATTCTTTCTTAAAATATTACATTTTGTGCATACTAAATTTTAAACTATAACCTTAACAAATCCCACTTGATTGAAGTCCATGGGTTAATATTTCAAGAGTTCAGGAAACATTTCAGTTAATGGCAGCCATAAAAATCGGTAATGAGAATAGAAATCTCTTCTGGTATGATGTTTGGATAAGCAATTCGGTCTTAAAAGATGTATTTCCTTGATTATTCTCCTTGTCTTCCAACAAAGATGGGTTGATATCTTGTTTTTGGGCCCTTTTATCCTCTTCATGACATTTTAATTAGAAGATTGTTGAAAGATGATGAAATATCTTCCTTCGAAATCTTCTTAGTCTGGTTTCTTAGAAACGAATCACATCCTCTTCAGATTCTTTGGTTTTTTCGTTGGATAGCTTTGAATCATTTTCAGTAAAGTCACTGCTTTTGTAAGCTCTAAAATGCCCATGGAAAGGAATCTTTTTAAAGTCATTTGGAATTCTAAAAGCTTTAATAAGATCAATGTTTTTATATGTTGTTAATAAATGGCAAGTTGAATTCGGCTGAAGTTCTTCAAAGAAAGTTGCAATCCTATCTCAACCTTCAATCTGTCATCTATGTTTTTCGGCCTTTGAAGATGGTAACCATGTTCTATTTTCTGCCCATTTGCGATTAATTGCTGGTCTCACCTGTTGAGTTTCTGATAGGTGCGACCCTTACTTTCCCTGCAAAGGTAATCACAAGAGAGAAAACAACCAGCAATACAGGAATACAGTAGCCTTAAGAGCATTCAACAACACAGTAGAATTTACTAGAATTAAACAAAGAACACCAGTCCAAGAGGAGTTGATAGGCCTCCTTCCTCCCTAATTCTCTAAGAGAATTCGAATTACAGAATAGCCAAAAAGAAACCACATCACAATCCTACCTCACCCTTTACCCTGACAGCCTTGCCTCGCCAACAAAATGGGGCCCACCGCACTCACACCCACGCACAACAATTTCACAACACATTTCCCTTGCTATCCCTACCTGCCTTATTTCTACGAGAATACACCTTAAGTATTGGGATCCTATTAATTTCTTTGGCATTTCTTGGGTTTTCACGAATTCAGTCAAAGAAAATGTTACCCATTTGCTTCTTGCTCCCTACTTTTGAAATAAGGCTTGTTTTCTATGAATTAACTCCATCTAAAGTTTTCTATACGAGTTATGGCGGGAAATATATCAAATATTATTTCAAGACTCTCATCTTCATTGGCAAGATAGATGTGACTCACCCTCTCTATGGGCTATGTCAGCCAAGGCATTCAATGGCTTCTCCATTCGGCAGATTCTCTCAAATTGGGAGGCCGTTCCTTATTTTGGTTGTTGTTTCAGTTTTTTTTCTTTTCCTTTTTCTCTTTGGTCTTTTGATTGTTCTGGCGTTTAATTTTGATGTTTTGTTTTTTTCTTTATTTGTCTCATGTATTCTTCTTCTCTTCATTTCTCAATGATAAATCATCTCTGTTTCTTAAATAACATTTTAAATATTAATTTGTTGAACTTGATTACCTTTTATCAAAATTATTCAGCAGATAAGACAATTTTTTATATCAGTGAGTGTTGAGCTAGTTTTGCCTGCACCTTGACTATTCTCATGAAATATACCGTTGACCCTATAATATTTGAGTCAAAGAAATTCATGAGAAACTAATTCGTAGGTAGGTAGCCAGTGGCTACTCTGGATTGAACTTATCACTTTTTGGTTTTTTAAGGCCCGTTTGATATTCTGCAGATAAGCTATTGAGAAATCTCTTAATTTTAATCTATATTAGATCATAATCCTTTCCGGCTAATTTGGGGCTTACAAACCTCCTCATTGGATAGGTGGGTGTCCTAACTATAAGAATGGAATAAGGAAAGTTGACCAAAATAACTAAATTATCAAGAAAGCTTATGAAGGGAAGGTCGTTGTCTTGCAAGATACGTCAGACCTGCAATAGGCAAGGCAGTCACAAAATTCTCCCTTAGAGCTTTGCTTTTCCTTTTCTGAAGGGGTGGAAGTTTGTGGTTGAGTATTTAATTTTAACTTTGTCAACTTGTTTGTTTGTGGTTAAGGCATTAGTAACCTTCTTTCAGGTTGAATGCAAAATCATGCCCTCACATTTATAACTTTATCTTTAAAAAATGATTTTCTTGTTACATTGTTAATAGGGTATCAAATATCTTTCAGGCAATCGAACAACAAGCTGGAGCACCCCATGATAACCGTGAACTTATTTCTGAAGAAAAAGTAGTTCCGAAAAAGAAATTTGTTATGGAACCTTCACTGGAGGACAAGATTTGTGATCTCTACGATCTGTTTGTTGATGTACTGCTTCATGTTCTTAGTGATCTTCGAATGGTTTCTTTACTGATGATGAGTTTAAACTTTCTTACGTCTCTGTTTCTTTATGATGCTAGGGACTGGATGAGGATGCTGGTCCACAAATCCGAAAGTTGTACGCCGAGGTAGTTGTTCTCTCATTTATTCTTCAATTTCTCAATTAGCTATTTATATCTGATTGCTGCCTCCATTTTTGGGATGGGGGTACAATGATGTTAGGAAGCGGTCTTAAAACATGTCACAGAAGCAATCAACTATCAATGAAAGTTGGTTAACTATATTTGTCTCTAGACTTAGAAGATTGTTCCATTTTAGTCTCCAGACTAGACTTTGAAATGTTCAATTTTAATCTCTAGAATTTAAAATGTTCAATTTTATTCATTCAACTATCAATGAAAATTTAAAATAGTCCATTGAGTTGACCCATGCTAAAATATGAATAAAATAATATGTATTTTTCTCTTATTAAGCATTTTAACAATCTCTTCTCCATTTTCTATCTTCCATGAGGATGGAGATGAAAACTACACAACACTAGGCAAATTTTCCAAAAACAATGGCGTCTCTAAAAGAGTTACTTGTTGTGCAAAATAGACCTCGGTATATTCTTCCAAACGAGTGGATTCCGTTTAAGAGACTTCGCTTTGTAAATCAATGGCGGTGCCCGCCATTGTTGAAATTGTCATTCAAGTCAAGTTTCGGTTCTTAGTGGGCATGTGGGTAGGTACTCGAAGGATGATTATTTTCAGGGAATTGGTGAGAAAAAAGTGTAAGCCATGTTTGAGACAGAAGGGGAAATAGAGAGTGTAATTTGAGTAATTTGAAGATGAGTGTGGAGAGATTTGACAGATTGGTTGAAGAAGGCCATGGAAATGAACAGGAACTGAGAATCAAAGCTTGACTTTGAGTTCAATTTGGGCTTCATTCTCATATCTCCTCTCATTTGAGCTTTTCTCTCCTTCATTTGAGGTTTGGTACAATCAGGAGCTTGAATTTGTGTCCAATTTGGGCATCATTCTCCTCTCTTCTCGTATTTGAGCCTTCTCTTTTAAAGAGTTCGAAAAAAATGACACCTTTCTCTTCAATAATCTTCCATTTATATATTTCAAATTAAAAATCTACAGATTTATTTAGTGAGTTTCATATTTACAAAAGAGGAGTGAGAAAGCTCAAATGAGTAGAGAGAAAACTGTATATTATTTTATTCATACTTTAACCATGGGTTAACTATTAAGGGAATATTTTAAAACTTTATTGATAGTTGAAGGACTAAAGTTTGACATTTTAAACTTTAGGACTAAAATTGAACATTTCTCATAGTTTAGAGACTAAAATTGGATATTTGAAAGTCTAGGAACTAAAATAGAACAATATTCAAAGTCTAAGGACTAAAATAGCTTTTTAACTATGAATGTTTTGTTTCCTTAAAAAACCTTTAATATGTGTAATTGGCTATCATCTTACCAGCTTGCAGAATTGTGGCCAAATGGATTCATGGATAATCATGGTATTAAACGTGCAATATGTAGGGCAAAAGAAAGGCGGAGAGCGTTGCATGGTAGACACAAGGTAAATTCCCTATTTTAGCTATCAGTAAATTTTGTGAAGTTCTACTCTCTGACAATTGATACGGAAGTGAGACATCTTATTAGGCATGTAAATATTATTAAACAAATTCTTCAAACCTCCATGAAGTGGCCTAATGGTCAAAGAGGGCATTTAGAGTGCTTAAGGTGATGAGTTCAATTCATGGTGGCCACCTAACTAAGAATTAATTTCTTACGAGTTTCGTTCACATCCAAATGTTGTAAGGTCAGGCGGTATGTCCCGTGACATTAGTCGAGGTGTGCGCAAGCTGGCCCGGACAATCAAGGATATTAAAAAGAAAAAAGTTATTTTGTTTCATTGATAGTATTGATTGTACTCTTCATCATTTTTATTGGAAACTGAAAAATTGGAGCTTTGCTTTTATATATCCGGAGTTCCGATACCATGTCCCAAGGCTTGGACCCGAGATACATCAAGCGTTTTATAATTTAAGCGCTTTCCAGTTTCGAACTAGGAACGTCTGAGAAAGCACACCTCGAAGTCCATAGTCTCAACCAACTAGCTGTCCCTTGGGGGCTCTACTCTTCATCCCTTTGAATTGATATACTATCGATTTAAGATCATGGTGTCACATTTCTGGATTAATATTGGATGTGTGCCTTGTAAAATTATATTTTTGCACCCAATTTTGTAGGATCAAGAGAAAGTCAAGCGGAAAAAGATGTTACCACCTAGAATAGGCGAGACTGTTAGAACTGAGGTCAGTTCAGTTGCTCTGCCACACGCTCGAGAGCGATTATCTTCCGAGTCAGTTTTACAGCCAGCCCCAACAACCAAGCCTATATCTGTTTCAACAGCTACAATGGGGCAGCTACCAAGTCTTTCCATTGGTGTTGGAAATTTAGACAGGCTAAAATCTGATAAGTTGAAGGGAAACTCGAGCAGTTCCCACGAAGATACGAGAATGGTAGACGATGTGTTAACCAAGAAAAAGACAAAGAGAAAGGCAGAGATAGAGTTGGATGAAACTCATACTCGGCTCGAAAAGGCGGCCATCCAACATGGAGATGAAAAACACAAGTCCATCATGAAGCCAACTGCCAGTCTTCCTCTTAAGGCAAACATTCAACCAGCTTATCCTCCAAGCCTGGAACATTCAAGCTAACATGATATTACCTTCCATGAGTCTAATCTACACCATAATAATGTTCTATCACACATCGCCATTCTCATTCCGTTTCACAAATTTTTCTTCACCTCCTTTCTCTTACTCGGGTTTTGATTTTCCGACCCGCAAAAGGCCAACAAAAAAAGAAGCCATTTTTGTAATTACATGTTTGTGCTTGGGGCTTTCTGGATTAGAAATGTATCTTAATGTAGGGAGAGCTGAAGTAGCAATTTTATTTGGCAAGTAGTCAATTTGAAGGGTCTATTTTAAAGGTTCAAATTATTTGTTCTCTCTCTGGTTTATCTTGGCTAATTTTCTATTAGTTTTCTGCTAAGAGTTTCTATGCCAAATTTCCAATTTTAAGACTTAAAACTCACACTTTGATAAGTGATGTGTCCTAATTGCTATTAATGATAATTTGATAATCAACAAAAACCATTCATGTTATTTCTTATAAATTAACAATAAGAAAGAAATTTGAGAGAACCCAAACACACTCTCTCTATATATGTTGTCTATAAAAAACTATATTTTAAACTCATTTAAACTTTTATAGAGTATGAAAGTATTGATCAAGATCAAGTTATGGGTAAATGATTACGTCATTGATGAGCAGGGATGGATAAGTAATAGTCCAAGGAACCAGTCAAATTGATTGAGTTGGATTATAATTTTTTTGAGTTGGTGGTGAATTAACCAATTTTTAGCTTATTCAACTTAATATAAGAATGATATTGTGTGTCTTTGTAAGATTAATTGATAATATTGTTGAAATGTTTGAGAACATATACTAACAACATGAGTATCTTGGATTTTAGTTTAGAAATCAAGCAATTTTCTTTCATGTTTTTTTTGTAATCATGAGTTATAGATTTTAAAGAATATATACGTAATAAACACAATTTGACAACTCTGTCTAACCCGAAAAATATGATTGTGTTCTACTAATACATAAAGTTGAATGAGTTGATAAATTGAGAGATTCTGACTGACTTTGATGTGCTATAGATAGTTTACGTGGTTCAAACTCATTTTTACATTTTTAAAGATAGTTTCAAATTCATAGTTTCTATAAAGGTGAATAAGAAAGAAAAAAATATAGGTTATGTCGAACAATAACACTTGTAGAAAAATCCTTTATCTTCCGCTTCAAGAGATTCTCAAAATCTCAAATTCGAGACCTATATGTGACATTAATTTATAGTCTCTATTTCTATAAAAAAAAAAAAAATCCTCTATTGCATTGGAAGACTTTGCAAGCCTTTTCCCCCTCAAGCCCGACCATAACAAAGTGTGCGGGAAAAATAAAAATAAGTGTATTAAATGTACTACAAAAAAGGACAGAATATCGACTTGATTGTGATAGTAATACGAAGCCAATTAACCAAAAAAGAATGGGTTAAGAGTTAGATTTTGGATTGTTCCAAAAAATCATCTCAATCAGCTTAGATATATCTCTTTTATGTTAGATTCAGTAAAACTCCAATTGATATGGAGAGGATCACATGCGTAAGATGATTCCATTTAAGATTATGCTTTGAATAATTTATCATCATAAAAACAAGTTTATGGATACCCACACTCAATTAAGAGGTTGCTGGTTTGATCCCAACCTATATTTTTTCATAATTAAATCTCAATTAAAAAAAATATATATAGAGACAGAGAGAGAGCGAAAGAGAGAGAGAGAGGAGAAAGAGAGAGAGAGAGTTTCTTTTAGAATATGCATGAAAATGATATGAAGGAATTAAGAAACAGAAAAACTCTCCAAACAAACAGGAATTGCCAAACGCCTCTAATTCACTGATTAAGAAAAAAATTATTCAAAGCTAAAAGTTTGATTGTAATATTCCGAAATTCGACTGCAGCCGCCATTTTTACTCAACGAGTTCATCCTGAAATAGCTCTGCCAAGTGTACATGGTTTCATGTGGATTCGGGTGGCACTTGGACGCCCATCGCCGTCGCCATGAATCTTTCTCTTCCGGCCACCGTTATCCATTCATATTTCTCCCCTTTTCGCCCTCTCTTTCCTTCCCCTAACAATCTCAGATTTCTCGGATTCCAATTGCAGACATGGAAGATAATCAAGAGGCGGCTTCACTTCGCTGTCACTTCGGATTTCTCCAACTCTGTACCTCTCAATTCTGCCTCCCAATTTCAGGTACCAATTCTTCTTCCAATTATCTTTCTGTTTCGTGGCGCTTTCGATTAACTGGCTGTGAGAGTTTGAGTATTGAAATTTAATTATATAAACTAATACTTCCTTCCCTTGCGAAAATTTGAAAATTTGATATTGTTGAAGATACTCACTTTGTGGCAATTCTTCCACATTTGGAAAGGAGGATTCTTTAACGCATTTAGAGATAGGGTGGGCTACTCCTCTCATAGCCAATTGATTTTGAGATGGATGATCACACTTTCTAATAGATATTATCAGGAGAAGAAATAAAATCAATACTAAGTTGAATCATGTTAAATTGTTAATCTAACTCAAAATTTTAAGTTGATTGGTTTGAGTAAATATAATTATTCCTCGAACGAGCACCAAACTAGTTGCTTCCAGTTTGAGCTCCATCAAAGCCTCATTAAAGAATTGCTTGAACCCTTGGCTTACCATTTCTGAGTTGGCTCCTTCCAATGTAGCGAAAGTGATCTAGTTTGATGGTGTGGCAATGAAGATGCTACTACCCTTGTTTTTTAGTTGACGCTATGATCCTTTGGTCTTGTCGGTTTCTTTTAGCATTTGGGAGCACTCTGGTGATTATTATTTATTACAAGTTGCTTGGAATAGTGGGACTATCAGGAAATGTGTATTTTTCAAAAAATGAACTTTGGATTTTGCTGTTCTTTACTAAATCACCTACAACTATCTTCTTCCTTGTTCTGGTTCCTGGCTGCACCCACCTACTGTCAAAATTTATTTACACCATCTTTGTAGATTGAATTTTTCTACTTAGTTTAGGCAATGATTGCCCCTTGCGTTGGTTAGTTTATAAATATATAGTTCTGGCAACTTAAGCAACTCTTTCAGTACTTAACAGTTAACTCAACACTTGCAGTTTGTTGTTGTAATTTCTTTTGTGTTATGACATGATTTCACATTGAATTATGTTAAATCACCAATCAACCTAAAAGCTTAAACTAGTAGGTTGAGATAAATTTAATTATATCAACTAAGACTCACTCTCTCTCTCACTTGTGGGTCTTAGAAATTTGATAAATGCCCTACAAGTAGAATTAATTTTAAATGGGCAGGAAAACGACAGGGCAGAGATTCAAACTCAAGACCTCCTACCTTGATACCATGTTAAATTATGTTAAATCACCAATCAACCTAAAAGGTTAAGCTACTAGGTTGGGGTAAATTTAATTATATCAACTAACATTTCATTATTTTCTATGTTGTATTTTGAGCGTGTAGGAAGATAGACATCTGTAGGATAATTTTTAGCTTGTTTTCTTTACCCCTTTGATTTTCAATTTTGCATAATTCCCATTTTTATTTTTGTATCTATTACAGTTACCATGGGTTGGTCCTGTTCCTGGCGATATTGCAGAAGTTGAGGCATATTGTAGAATCTTTAGAACTGCTCAACGACTTCACTATGTGCTGATGGATACTCTTTGCAATCCTTTCACTGGTGAATGCAGCGTTTCTTATGATGTTACTCCAGGGGAAAATCCTCTAGTTGAGGATAAAATAGTGTCTGTGGTTGGATGCTTAGTATTACTTCTAAACAAAGGAAGAGAGGTTGTTCTTTCTGGAAGATCTTCTGACATGAATTCTTTCCAGGGTGAAAATTTAAATGCAACAGAGGATAATCTACCTCCACTAGCTTTCTATAGGAGTGAGATGAAAAGGTGTTGTGAAAGCTTGCATGTTGCTCTTGAGAATTTTTTGATTCCTGGTGATGACCGGAGTTTGGATGTATGGAGAAAACTTCAGAGGCTGAAGAATGTTACCTATGATTCTGGTTTTTCTAGAGGGGAGGATTATCCCTGCCATACATTGTTTGCAAATTGGAATCCTGTTTATCTACGTAACTCCAAGGAAGAAACGTCAGTCAAAAATTCTGATGCAGCCTTTTGGAGTGGTGGTCAAGTAACAGAAGAAGGTCTGAAATGGTTAATTGAGAGGGGATTTAAAACGATTGTTGATCTTCGGGCAGAGACAGTGAAAGATGTATTCTATAGTGCATCCTTACATGATGCTATTGTTTCTGGGAAAGTTAAAGTGATCAAAATTCCTGTTGAAGTCAGGAATGCACCAACATTGGATCAGGTTGAGAAGTTTGCATCATTGGTTTCCGATGGCAGCAGTGGGCTGATCTATCTTCATAGTATGGAGGGTGTGTGGAGAACATCGGCCATGATTTCCAGGTGGAGGAAATATGCGACTCGCAGTGGATCACTGTTTATCTCTACTCAGACAATCGTTTCAGAAAATATTCCCCTTAGAGACACTTCTTCTGAATTGGCACATAATCAAAATGGAACAGAAGAATCTCTGGAAATTTCTACAACTGAAGAAACATGTTCATGTGAAGAAGACAGTCAATCTTTGTTTCTAGAAAGTGCTCGTCATAGTTCAAATAACAGAAAAAATGGTTTAGAAACTGATAAAGCTAGTCAGAATGTAAATGCAGTTTACAAGGGATCTATTCTTACACAAGATCAGACATCTTTAAGAGAAGTTCATAATGGGGAAGAGAGTTCATCTCAATTTAGTATTGAAACTAACCCTCTGAAATCGCAAATTCCTCCATGCAATAGTTTCTCAAGAAAAGAAATGTCCAACTTTTTTAGAACCAAAAATTTTTCTCCTCAAAACTACATACACCATAAAATGAAGCCACTTTCTATGGAGTTACCTGCGAGTGGAGTTCAAAGATTTAGTATTGACAACAACGATCTTAAATCTAGGCAGGTTGAAGCTGGAAATATTAATGGCAGCACAAGTATGAAAGGTACGTCCTCAAAGGACCATTATTTTTCTACTACGAAGATGAATTATGTGAATAGTGATAGCCATGTATCTGTAAATCCCGTTCTTAATGGTCATGGAGTGGATAGAAGAAGTCGTCTGACAACTGAAAACTCTACTGCTGTTGGAGGAAAATTTCAGTCTATTTCTGAAACAAATAGCTTAAAGAGCAATGGTCAAGCAACTTCAGTTTCTAGCAATGTTTGCATTGAATCTGTCGAAGGAAATATTTGTGCTTCTGCCACTGGTGTTGTCAGGGTGCAATCAAGAAAGAAAGCAGAAATGTTTTTAGTTAGAACAGATGGGTTCTCTTGTGCCAGAGAAAAAGTGACTGAATCCTCTTTGGCATTTACTCATCCTAGTACACAACAGCAGATGCTTATGTGGAAATCCACTCCTAAGACTGTATTACTTCTGAAAAAGTTGGGTCAAGAGCTCATAGAAGAAGCTAAAGAGGTACCATAAATACTGAATTTCGAATCTTATGCCCTTTCAATTCAATAAAGACATAATTTTATAGGAGCACTACGTCCCTAATTGTTAAGGGGATTGTGGAACCATAGATACTGTTTGTACTCGCATTCAATCAAACTTATAAATGTATAGGTCTTGGTTGTGCCAGAAAGTAATTTAATTATATCAACTAATACTTACCCTCACTCGTGGTCATGAAAATTTTAGAAATGCTCTACAAGTGGAATTCAATTTTAATAGGAGAGGAAAACAATTCGCCAGTGACTTGAACTCAGAATCTCTTACTCTGACTCCATGTTGAATTATGTTAAATCACCAATGGGATAAATTTAATTATATCAACCAACATAACCCATAACCTCTTAGATTCTGAGACACCCTTTGACTACTAGGCCAATTCATGATTGTTTTGTCATTATTGTTATTATGTTGTTTCCTTAATTGTTATGAGTCCTTCCCTAATATAAGAGACCTAAGTGACACGTATGTGAGCATACAAAATACTTTCTTCTCTAAAATTAAGTGAAATAATTCAATTATTATGATTAGAATATTGTGTTCCTTCACTTATGATTAGAATAATTCAATTTCAAATGGTGAGGAAACAACTTGGGAGAGACTCGAACTCATGACCTTTTGCTCTAATATTATGTTGAATTATGTTAAACCACCAAGGCCATGAGTTAGGATAAATTTAATTATATCAACTAACGATATGAAATAATTTCTTGTCTTTTCAAACGTTACCTTTTATCTTCTTTTTGTAGGTAGCCTCGTTCTTGTATCATCAAGAGAAGATGAATGTTCTTGTTGAACCTGATGTACATGACATATTTTCAAGAATTCCAGGGTTTGGATTTGTGCAAACCTTTTATAGCCAAGACACCAGGTACCAATGTACGAGTTGACATTTTCATTTTCAGGGATTTGCTTATCCTATTGTATTGTATGCTTAGTGCAGTGACCTGCATGAGAAAGTTGATTTTGTGGCATGCTTGGGTGGAGATGGGGTCATTCTCCACGCATCAAATTTATTTAGAGGTGCTGTTCCCCCTGTTGTTTCATTTAATCTCGGATCTCTTGGATTTTTGACTTCCCACACTGTAAGCTCTTTGACTCAAGGTTTTCAGTTTCTTTTAATTAACTATGACACTGATGATAATTTGTTAGATAATATTACTTTTGTTATACAGTTCGATAGTTATAAGCAGGACTTAAGACAAGTCATTCATGGAAATGATTCACTGGATGGCGTCTATATAACTCTAAGAATGCGTCTTCAGTGTGAAATTTTTCGAGATGGTAAAGCTATTCCTGGGAAGGTATTTAATATTCTCAATGAGGTTGTTGTCGATCGAGGCTCCAACCCATACCTTTCTAAAATTGAATGTTATGAACATGATCGACTCATAACAAAGGTGAATTTTCTTTTCAAAAACTAGTCCACTTAATAAGTAAACCATTACATTTTATCTTCATGAGTGATATCTTATTTGAACCATTGTCTGTAGCCGCCAATCATAAGGTAGTCACTTCTTGTATGGGAATGCAGGTGCAGGGCGATGGAGTCATTGTGGCCACTCCTACAGGAAGCACTGCTTACTCAACCGCAGCAGGGGGTTCTATGGTAACCTAATATTTTTTGTCTTACGTATGCCATTAACTTTAACTGATTAAAATGAAATTTGAAACTAATTTATGTAAATATTGATTTTTCTAACGCATTATGAATTGTTACTGGTTTCTTTTTACCTGCTACATTCTAAACTGATTTGTGGAGATATGCATGCATAAGAAAATGATGTTCTTGATTATGATCACAGAGACCTAGGGGTAAATTATCGATTTGGCTAACTTTGAAATTATTTGAATAGTCGTCATAAAAAAAAAAGGATAAAGAAGAACTCTGCCATCTTGCTAGTGTGCTGGCTCTTGTTAAATCTGTCGCTGCCTTTTTTTTTGTTCTCCTGAGACTACTATTTTCATTATCCAAATTACAAGTGAAATTCATGTCATTACTAGGCCCCCTTGTTATAGATGATAGTTTTATTTTATTTTTTTGATAATCTGGAGTTTCACCCCACTTGATATCTAGGGCACAACGCCCATTCTAAGGCGCGGACACGGGAGACATTATGAGATTTATTTTACAATTGAACTTGTGGGTTTCGAACGTGAGAGCTCCAAAGGAGCAAACCTTGGAGACCCCAAGTTTCTACGACTCTTCGTTGGACAAGTGATAAATTTTATTTCAATAAAGGATAATTTTATTTTCCATGCTTGGCAAGTGATAGAGCTTCATATTTCTTGAAAAATTGCTTCGTAAAACGTCGCACAGGAAGTAACTTGATGTAGAAGGCAAGAAAAATGCCGTGTGGTGCTGCTCATTGTAGAAGTGATTTTGCATCTTTGAGTTGATATTCTTCAATCTTGCAGGTGCATCCAAACGTTCCTTGCATGCTTTTTACTCCAATCAGTCCTCATTCTCTCTCATTTAGACCGGTTATACTACCGGACTCTGCACAGCTCGAGTTAAAGGTGATTTCATTTAGATCAATGCTATCAAGTATCACACTGGCTTGTGTTAACTCTTTACATGTATTCCCTTTATTTATTTATCTAACATCAAGATATCTCTATTACCTTTGATTGCCTTCAATACGACACGTGGATTGATGGTTACTCCTTTAGCTTCTTATTATCTTATTGATCGTTTAAATCGAGGATGGGTCTACTCATATTGGCAGATTCCTGAGGATGCACGGAGTAACGCGTGGGTTTCTTTAGATGGAAAGAGAAGGCAGCAACTCTCTAGAGGAGACTCTGTTAGGATATCCATGAGCAGGCACCCACTCCCAACTGTAAACAAGTCTGATCAAACTGGTGATTGGTTTCACAGCTTGATTCGCTGTCTGAACTGGAACGAAAGGCTTGAGCAGAAGGCCCTTTGAAGCCACAAATCTTAAATCAATTAGGTTTTTGTAAATCATTGTACAGATATTCTAAATTTATGGTTAACAATCTGTTTACTATATAGCTAACGAGACAGCATAAGTGTGTGCTTATGACCTCGAGATCTTCGAGATCGTGAGTTTGAATCTTTCCACTCGGTCTTTTTAAAAGGCACACTTCTAGACAAGACAAGCGCCTGGTGGCGTCTAGACAAGGCTCAAGACTGGCGCCATGCCTTGGAAAGGTGAGACACGCTTAATAAGGTGCGTGCCTTGTGGATTTTTGTGTTTTATATGCTTTTTTATCTAACCTTTTGTATCTCATCTCCCTATAAGCTTTGGTGACGTGGGCGAGATCCTCGTATTATGTCATTCCAAGTAATTGATCAAAGACATATTTTACCTTAGTAACATAATTGTTCAACTCACAAAGATAGCAATCCCTTTCTTTCTTTCTTTCTTTCTTTTTTTTTTTTTTTTTTTTCTCCTCCTTAAGTTCTGCTCAACACTACATTCAAAAGTTAATAGTTGAATTATATGTATGTTTTTAATATATTATTCGTGATTAAATTTTCATTTCTTTCCATAAAATGAAGGTTAATAGTTGAATTTTATGTATCTATTACTTATTATTCTTAGTTAAGCTTCATTTATGAAATGAAAGTTACTAGTTGAATCTTATGTGTATTTTTTATATTAATCCTGGCTAATTTTTTTTTTTCAATGGAAGTGTGTATTTATTATGTATATAAACACACATTTTTAATGTGTTTTTTTTAATATAGTGCATCTTAAACTTTTTTTTTTTTCTAGTACAAATTGAGAGAGGTAGATCACAAACTCTACATTGAAGGCACTAGTGCTCTCAAAATAAATTGAGAGCCAAATACCAAGTTTTAGGATTGAACCTGTGACGTTGGGGTTGAATTGGAATAACACCAAATACTGAAACCACTACGCTACCAACATTTTCGGTAATGTGCTTTAAACGTTAGGTTCTATAGGAATATTGTGCTTTGAGCTTTTTGAAATACTGTTCACATCCTAAATTGTTGTTGAACTAAAATACATGGTTACTCTTTAGTTTTGTCATGGGGGATGAAGATTAACTGGTCTTGTCTTCTCACCATTGGTGAAAGAGAAGATGAATGTAGTCATTTGTTAGAAATTATAATTTTTTTTTTATGGATATTGAAAATTCTATAGTTTCCCATTTCTTATTATTTCAACCTTTTACTGTTATTTTATGTTGCCACTTCATGAAAATGGTTCTCAACCTATGCTGTTGAATCATGTTTAATAAATGGTGATGATTTCTAGTGCTCCAATCACTGTTTGATAATGGAATGTTGTAGCTAACTCAAACTAGTGCAAGACCTTTAGTCTAATCTAACATTAGATTATGATGAAGTTGATGACTTACAAATTACTATGAAGTTACATAATTACTGATATAAGTTTTGTACAAGTAAAAATTAGAAGAAGAAAATAGCTACCCACATATATATATATATATATATATATATATATATATATTTTGTTGAGACAACTTTTTAACGAGTGTTTCCTCCGGTGGGAATTTAGTATATTCTGGTCCCTAAACTTTCCTCTTTGTTTCATTTTAGCATTGAACTTTTAAAAGTTCAATTTTAGTGTCTGAAATTTGAGTTGTGTTTTATTTTGATTTCTGAATTTTCAAAAATCCAATT
The DNA here is from genome assembly GCA_037832605.1 of Cyclanthera cordifolia. Classification (NCBI taxonomy): domain Eukaryota; kingdom Viridiplantae; phylum Streptophyta; class Magnoliopsida; order Cucurbitales; family Cucurbitaceae; genus Cyclanthera; species Cyclanthera cordifolia. The sequence goes on along the minus strand of JBBMEG010000015.1, from coordinate 2,787,655 downwards.
TTAATTTTTAAACTTTGGAAAAAATCTTAAAATTTGTCTCTACATTTATTGAAGTCAATGTTAATAGTTTTAATAACATCAAAGATAAAATGTGAATACGTTTTTAAAATGTATCAAGAAAAATAGTACTTTTCTTTTTAAAAGAATTAAGAATCAATTTTAAGTTTTTTTTTGTAAGTTCAAGTACTGAAATGAAACAAACTTTAAACTATTATCCTAGATTCTATTTTAGTAAATGGAAAAATTAGAAAATGTGGCTGCTCAATCTTTTCTCTATTTGTAAATTCAAATTTTTTACTTCAATGGTAAGATTTAAACGGTAAGATTTAAACTCATAATTTATTAGTTACTAGATTATACCTCATATTATTAGATTTATATTATTTTGCACGAACACTTAACGTATGAATCATATTGGTTCTTGAAATTGGTATATTGTAAATTTATATTATTTTGCACGAACACGTGACGTCTTAATGATATTGATTCCTCAAATTTATAATTTCAAGTATGTTTATTTCTGTTTATAAGAACACAAAGATTAGTTACAAGAGCAAAAATTTAGCGGTTTAAATGTATATCAATGAAATAAAAATTCATGAATTTGTATCACCTGTTACAATCTGGTTAAATTCAAAAAATAAAAACAAAAACATAAAGGTTGCTACGATTTCAATGATTTCTAAAGTTTAGATTAAATAGAACATAACTCTAATAACGTAAGATATTAAAATAAACATAGTTGAATTAACCTAATGTTTGCTCCATACCAAATAACGTAATTAAAGTGTGAATCAAAGAGATTACACAAAGTCGAATCTTCTCCTAAAACTACTGTGGTACCATACGACACCGTTTTGCTGTTCTAAACTTCTCGCGCAGTATTAGAAGCAGGTTTGCATCGACCGTCGACGCGTCGTCAAAGGAGGAACCGAAGTCTCTGCGATTGAGCTGCTGCCTTCGAGGTATTTGCTTGCCGCTCCTTCAATCCATTTATTTATGGTGCGAATCGTGATCTAGATCTAAAATTTACCATTCATTAAGCGGAATTTGAACTGTATTGCATCTTCCATATTGGATTTTGCTTCAGATTGGTTTTGATCAGTCGATTTTGATATACTAGGTAATCTAGAAATAATTTACTGCTTCTTGTGACGCTGAGATTTTTATTTCTTCCGTTGTTTCGGATCCGCATTTTTCTTTTCTTTTGTGATTGTCTGACATTGATGCTCTGGATTATGCATTTCAGTTGGTTGTATAACGTTGCTCATTTTAATCGCTGATCTAGTTTTTTTTTTTTTGGGCCGGTTTTTGTTATCTGATTCTGTCATTACTTGTTGTTTGATTATGACGTTTTTGTGCTTGTTATTTGAAGGCCATGGCGGGGTCTGGGAGTTCCATGCTTTACTCACTTCTTCTGTTCATTGTCATTCTTTCGCTTCAAGAGATGTATAGAGGAAAGTTGGCTTCTTCGGAATTATTTACTATACTTGGAGGATTCACAAGCTCTCTTCTTTTTCTAGTACTTCTAACCGTGAGTTCAAACGCCTTTTTATTCTTTTATCAGCTTCACAAACGTGTGGATGTATGTATTTTAACATCTAGAGTATTTCTGGATCCGGTGTCTTTTTTCTGGATGGGGTATTTACATAAATCTTATGGAATAAATTCACGTTTTATTAGTATTTGATCTCGACCTATAAGCAGTTGCTTCCACCTTCATGAAATCTTTTGTCAATGACTTGTACGATATTTTTTAAATGAAATTGAAGAGCAGCATTTGGTTTACTTCTATTGTAAATTTTACAACCTACAAACAATAGATTTCTGCTATATTCCTCTGTTTTCAATTCACTATCATTTTTCTTATCGCGTAGGTTCCTTGGCCATTTTTAATGCTTTCAGTTCTCTCTCGTTTGTAAGAGATGATCTTTCATATTAGTAAATAGAAATGACGTGACATTTTGGACTTGGTTTTCTGTCGAACCTAACGGACGGAATCAGTTGTTTTCCATGGTTTTAAGAAAAGTTATGCATTGCATCACCTACGTGCTTATTGTTTCATTCATCAGCAACATGCAGAATTCTTTTCTAAAAAGTTAATACATGTAGAATTTTGAATTTGGGACCGTGATTTATTTCATCTATAGCATCGAGCAGTTTCCGAACCCAATTTATATATATTAATGATTTTTAGCTTATGTTGTTGATTATTAATCTTTATCACTTGCATTTTTTTTTTATTTCTTTATTGTAGTTCATAGGAAACTTCCAGGAAACATCTGGCATGCGAACTGGATGGGGAGCTGGTAAGTTTAGCCACTTGTGTTCTTGTCTGCATATTCTTTTCTGCTTTATAAGTTTGCCTAATAGTAACCTAGCAGAGTGGAAATGTTTGTTGATTTCCTTTATAACTATAACTGCAGTCTGCCTGCAACTAACTTTATCTGATCGCTATAAATTTTCATAATTCTTAGGTTAAGTAACTAATCCCGACTTTCTATGGTAGGTTACATTGTATTTACATCAGTCAGTAGAAAGAAATGCATTTATAAGCCTATATCTGATGGTTGCTATTATTATCCACATCCTAAGAAGCATTGACACGACACAGACATAGAGACACGCTATTATTTAAAAGTGCAGGACATGGATAAGTCGGAAGTCAGGAACATGTTGTTTATTATTATTATTATTTAAAAATATGAGTGTCTTGCCCATGTTGGGGTGGTGAATCCCCGATTAGGAAGTGAATGAGGGAGTTAGCGGGGATGAAAAATTCCCAACGAGCTAAACAGAGATGGGGACGGAAAATGCATTCCCCATTTCCGATTACCCGTTCCCCGCTCGTTTATATATTTGTTGGGGCGGAGAATCTCGGATTAGGAAGTGAATGAGGGAGTGAGTGGGGATGAAAAATTCCCGCGAGCTAAACGGGGACGAGGACGGGAAATGCATTCTCCATCCCCGATTTCTCGTTCCCCGCTCGTTTATATATTACATTAATTTATTTTTATTTTATAAAGTTTTAGAAATTTGTGTTTTGATGGATATTTTTCTTATCTAATAAACTTTCTAATTGAAACTAATGAACATTTATTTTAACTATTAAAAACATTATCTAAAATTTAGTGAATTGAATTAAGATTTAGCAAAAATTTGGGAATAAGAAAAAGAAAAATATAAGTAAATGGGAAATAGTCCCCCTCGGGGAACCTGATCCCTGTGCATTTCCTGCGGAGAATCTCCGTTTTGTTTCTTGCAAAATTTAACGGTGAATTTCACAAAGTTGAGATTAAAATGGGTGGTGGAATGGGGACGATAATGCCATCAACGTCCAAGCCCCACCCCGTGGACATTTCTACACGTATCCAACATATATACCGTTGAAATCAAAGTGCCCGTGCTTCTGAGCCCATATCTTCATATTATGTTGATTGTAGTACGTTATTGATTGGATGTACTCCACACCTCTTGATTGATCCATCAAAAATGAGATGGAAAGTACATTATTTAAGTTAGGGGTGTTCATACATTTTTCAAAAATCGATTCGATCGATCGAAACTGATCGAATTAAGGGCGGTCGATTGGTTTTCAAATATATGCCGGTCAGTGTCAGTTAAAAAATATATTTAACCGAATTTTTTAGTCGGTTCGTTCGGTTTGGTCGGTTAATAAAAATTCCTTCATATTTTTTATTTAATTAATTACATTTATTATTAAATTATTGTAAAATTAATTTAATTTTAAATGTGTTTTTAAAAAATATTGGTATGTTCATTTTTTTAATTAATTCTTAAAACTTCACTAAAAAATTGTTTTTTATTAATGAAAGGAAAAAATAATTAACTGTCTTAATTGACCTAACCGATCGTTTTGACCGACTTAACCGACTGACTTTACCGATCGGTCGGTTCGATTTTATTTTCAAGCAAACCGATAGGGTCGGTTCTGTGTTAGTTTTCATCCAAACCGACACCGACCGACCAATGAACACCCCTAATTTAAATCACATGTTCCTTAGGGGCGGTCTTGTTTGTCGAGGCTTGGGGTCTCCACAAGGTAGACTTCCTTGGAGGAGGTATGAGGTTTGAAACCCATGAATGAACTTAATTGTAAAATCTCTTGTAGTCTCCTAGGTCGGGGTCGTGGGAATCGGAGCTGTGCCCACTACATGCACGAGTGTCCACGAGTATGTAGTGGAAAAAGCTCTCATTCCCGTCATCAAAACAAAGAAAAGAAAAAAACTAGTAACCTCCTAATTTTGTACCTAACGACAAACTCTACTTTTGAAGAATGTCAACCGATCGTATTATATGTTTTGATAACTGTCACCATGTTTTAAAAGGCTATCTAGGCCTACGCCTTGAGGCTCGCTTCAAGGCGAGGCACTAACTTTTAGCCTCGAGTCTTACGCCTTTGTTGGATCATAAGAGACTTACACCTCACATATGAGAGACTTGCACCTCTATGATATTGCACCGGGACTTAAAGTCCCTACGCAGGTGCGCCTCATAGAATAACTCAAACAATAGGATTAATTTTTTCAATTCTTTAAAATATAAGAGTTTGAATCATAATAATAGGAATAATGACTATTTTTACGTAAATTTTTATCATTCATGCTTACACAAATTTAGAATTTTTATATATTTATAATTAAAATTGAGGCTTACACCTCATACTACCTTGAAAAGTCTCGAGGGTGCCTTTAGCCTTTTAAAAACCTCGTACTAAAACTTTGTATGTCTGTCAATAGAATGCATTAGATTTAGTAGTGTCGTATCTTGACTTTCCATTGTTGAACTGGGATTCGATTCAAAATGAGCTTGAAAGGTTGGAAACTTGTTGTGACTCAAGATGCTTGTTTCATTTATATTGTTCATGACAAATGAATTTTCACTGCGAGATATTTGAGTTGTGACTATATATTATTATAACAACAGGATAGTGCCGTTCTCTGAAAAAAAAGAACAGCGTAGTTCACATATCTGCCAATTTCCTTGAAGAAGAATCAGAATTAACTAATCGTTCACTTTTCTTTTGTAGTCATCGTAGCAGAAGCAGTTGCATTGATTGCTGCAAGCACTGTTCATAGAGTTTGCATCACAACATGGTATTTTAACTTGTCCACACTTTTTTTACTATTTTCACTGCTCTACTTCCCTGTAGGAAAAAAAATGTAGAAGGAACCACCATAAATAATAAATACCTCATAAAGAAAAGTTATGTTTCTAATGTCCCCAAGAGACGGCCTCATTGGCAAAGGCTCATGTCTCTAAGGTATGCTTCCTTTGGATGTTCTAGTTTCGAAACCCACGAGTGAACATAATTGTAAAATTCTTTGTTATCTCTCGGATTCTAACTTTGGGATGGACATGGACACACCCTCGAGTATGTTGTGGGATGAAGTAATCGTAGTAAAAATTGAAAAAAGTTATGATTGCCAACAAGAGCATTGTTCTAGTGATATCTTGTATAACTTAGTCAAGTAACCATGAGCTTACAAGTTCGAATCCTCCTTTTCCAAATACTATTGAGTAAAAAAAAGTTACGACTATAATAAGTCTGAAAACGAATCCTATTATAACGTAATGAGCAACACACGAATAGAAATAGTAGTTTGATTCTCAAATACATCAGAAAAATGGGAAGGGAACAAGCCAAGACTATGTAATTATTGAGATAGAAGTATAACAGCAAGTTCTATCAAAACAACAAGATTCCCGATTAACAATTGAGCATTCTATAATTTAGAGTATCTTGGAAGTAGTCTAACTTCAAAGCATTTTCTTCTCCTGCAGTTTCTTGTTCTCTGCTGGACTGCTGTATGAGTTGAACAAGCTTTCAGGTGTCGCACTTTCTAAATCTGAATCTAGAGCCAAAAGGCACTGAAATTGAGCAAACTAAGCTCTAGCTCTTCAATGCAGTAACGAATTTTATTCTTGAGATTGTCTATTTTTACCCTCTAGCTCCTCCTGCAGGATCACTGCACCCTATGGTGCTGAGTATTAGTTATGCTTCGTTTTAGTGGAAACAGTTTTATTACACACACAATATAACAATGGTGTTATCATTACTGCCTTCCAAACATCTTTTTCTTTAGTTATGTCAAAAGTTTTTTTTTTTCTGATTAGAGGTTCTGTTGGTTAGGGGTTTAGGAGTTGTTAAATGAAAGTCGCGTGCTATTTAATCCACCTCTTTCAAAGTTACCGATTTAGTCTTGGGATTACGAGACGAGGGAAATGGCCTTTAGAGAGAATAGAATGAGTCGTACTAGCTCTAGTCTTGCTAAAAGTTTGAACTACTCAGGAATTCATTGATAGCGAAACAAGCCAAGTTCTGTCTGCCTTCTATTCTGCCTTTCCTTGCTTGAGATTGTTTTTTTATCTCTAGTCCAATCGTGTACCACCCTGGTTGGAGCCATGGTCTACATTTTCTTCAAGTGTTGACTTTGTAGGGTTACTTCTGTTTCTTTTTTGCTTTTTCTCATTTCTTACAAACCTCCAACTGAATTCTTTTTTTGTTAAAGAATCTCTTTCTAGTTGCTCGGAAACAATTAGGAGATTCTCTAAAAGAGAGAGAGTAACTTTGGAGCTTCAAGAGAGAACTGGTGAAAAAGAGAAGGTTACTTTGTAAAGCAACCTACTCTTTATATTGGTTTAGTAGGAGGGTTGGATTAACTTTGAAATAGGTGATCCAAAAATAGATTTGACCTAAAGTTTTATGATGTCTAACCAAAGATTTTACCCCCCATTAGTGAAATCCAATGATTCAATCAAATTTGGTCAAGGTTTCAAAGGGCCGCCCAATTGATGAAGGTTGGAACCGACGACAGAAATTTTTCGAATGTCCTTGAATTCATTCAAGATGTGAGCAAAACTCAGATTGGCGAAGAATATGGTCCGAGGGTTATCTTTATTGGAACTATGTTTTTTGATTAGGATGAGTTTTGATGAAATAAAAGAAGAATCTACATAAATTCTCACCATAAATTGAAGCTTTGCTATCCTATACCAAGTTCGTCCATCTTTAGACTAGACATCTAGAGACATTGAATGAATGAAGATAAATGAGATAGTATTAAAAAACAGAAAATGCAGTAGATTTAATAGAAGCTTAGTTCTAATTATTAAATGTCATACTAACAAGTCTTTTTTAACTTTTTTCTCTTGAACTAAAAAAAAAAAAGGTTTTATCTCATTTAGTAGTGGTAACCGTAAGGGACGAAGCCCACGCTCTTTCAAGAGCAATTCTGGCTGCCTGATCTTCTTAATTGGTCCCTTAATTTTCATTCAATTAATAATCCTTTCAAATGTTCAAGAACTTTCAATATTCGTATCTTCTTTGGCGGGGGAATTATTCTGTTTTTCAGTAATAATTAATTTCAAATAACTGATTTAACTAAAATTAAACATGTGGAATTTTTAAAGGTGTGTTTGGGACTCAAGTTTATAAATGACTGTTTGGGTCATCATAATCCAACCTATATTTGTTCCACCATTTATCATAATCGATTGTTTAACTAAACTTGTGTCCATTTATTGCTCTCGTATATCTATTTTTAAATATTATAATATTGATAATTAATCTTCTTTACAATTTATCACAGGTAACTACTTTATTTATAAGTTAAATAAATTTTGTTAAAAAAATGTATATAATTATTTATCTAAAATTAATTTGCAATTGTTTGAAATAATAGATAAATTCATTTTTTAAATGAAATGTATTTTGTGAATACAAGTTTTTGTTTTATTATTATTATTATTATATAACTATATCAAATAAAATGTAAAAAATGCACAAATTTCCTTATTAAAAAAAATAAATGTTAAATTTATTCTTTTTATATTAAATTAGTTATAAGTTTAACAAAATCACTAGGTTAATTATTTGTAAAGTTTTTAGCTTAAATTCAAGTTTTTTCAAAAATTGTACAGAAAAAATTCATAATTCTTTTTTATAATAACCAATACTTCAAAGACTGTTTATTATCGGTTAGAATAACTTGTGCTTCAAACACTGTCTATTATTGTAAATCATTTATAATAATCGATCATATATAATAACTCATCTTCTACAATAATATAAATGATAATCCAAATGCACCCTAATTTTTGTAAGCTCAAGGAACAAAATATAATTTATTTTGTGAGAATATGGCTGGTGAAAATTTTGCTTTTCGGCCAAAATCATTTAGTTAGTTTTCATTTCACCACAGTGATACCAATAAAATAACTAATTGTACAATAAAAAAATGATGAAAGATAAACAATTGAGTTAAATACATACATAATTTGGTTTACTAAACAAAACCACCAGCTCCGCTTGTTGGCCGTTGAGAATTGGTTGATGCTTTGCCTGGACAATCACTTGGCTTGAAACATTGTCTACAAAACAAACAGACTCGCAAAATCAGCATTGGCTACTCAAAACATCTGACCCTCTTTTCTTAATCTCTGCTTTTGGATTTCAGCCTGGAAGAAGCACAGTGTATGCCATTTAAGCATGCAATAAAGAAATGAAATATCGATGCCTTATGAGTGAACTTTAAGTAAAAACTAAAAATCCTTGCAAAAAAATTTTTTGAACTATGAAATTGAAGCTTTGATCCTCAATACGTGGGGGTAACCGTGCTCGTTCTGAGGCCACACATAAAGAGAATGTAGACATAGAAAGTGTACAAATTAATATTATTGATGGGTCTTTAACCCAAGACCTTGAAGGGTGGACACCTGCAAAGTTTCTTTAGGGACATATAAATCCTTGCATTTTTAAGAAATGGTGCCATTCATCCACGTTAATTTTGTTCTATCAATGCTATTCAAAAAAATGATGTCATAGAAACAATAACAGTTGCAAGTAGACAAAGGTGTAAGGATAGTTTTGTAACTAATATATACTTTTTCTAATGTACAACACCAGGGTTATTGTTAAACTTGTTGGAAAAGTTTATCGAGAGGCAGAATATTCAAAAGGTTTTCCATGATGGTTACTGACCTAAAAATTAATTTTCTAGAGGCTTTCTTGACATTCAAATGTTATAGGAGCAAGTTGTTTCGTGAGAATAGTTGATGTGCATGAAAGCTAAGCTGGAATGCTCACAAATATAAACAAAAATGCAATGATAATAATATTCAGTCTCAAAATGTCGTTTCTACCCCCACCGATATTATTGCATAAACACCATATTTTGGGTGTTTTATAGAGCTATTAAAAATGGGTTTTTATAATCACTCTTTAAACAACTCATACAAATGAGCTATAACTACAATTCTTCTTTAAAACTACTCAAAATAACTCCTCATTTCTAATCATTCAAAATAATCACTTCACAATTATTCATCCGAACACTTTCTAGACACTTATTTGTAACAAAGAGCAAAAAGATAAAATGTTGAGCAGCTTGCGTTCTAAATTATTATTTTCACACTCTAAATTATCGTATTCTATATTAAGATGATAAGATAAGATCATGTCCAAAAAGACCAGCAAAACCAGTAGGAAAAAAAAAAACCCCTTAAAGGAAGAACAACTAAAAGGAAAGAGAGAAAGCAGACCTCCAAGACTTCATCTCAATATCTCTTAATAGAACAACATAAGGAGTTTCACACAGCATGGCAGCAACCAGCAGAGATTGTTCAATCACATAATGGCTCCTTGACTAATAGATTCATTTTCTCCTGCAGAAATTTTATAACATCTTCTCTTCCTTCCTTAATTAATAAATGTCTTAACCTTCCAAATGTGACACCTGAAGGCCGTATTCCCTTCTCTATCATCTCTTCCAACAACACACAAGCTTTTGAAGCATCGCCCATGTGACACAATCCATTAATAAGAACAGAAAATGTGTGCATGCTTGGAACGAACTGCTTCTTCTTCATATACCTCCAGACTTTAAGTGCCATATCAAGCTCATTCCTCCCACAAAACATTTTTATGATCATGGTGTAGGAGTCTACATCCGGCTCACACACTTTGATCATCCTACGAAACATCCTAAATGCCTCATCTGTCTTATCGCTTCCAATTAAACTGTTTATAATGATATTGCAAGTCCTAGAATTGGGGTTAACACCCTTTAAGTCCATATCCTTTAACACCCTATATACATTCTTAATCTTGTTTGCTTTACAGAAAGCAGTGATTAAAGCATTATATGCTGCCACATCGACCATAACTCCATTTCTTTCCATCTCCAAGAATGTAGAGACTGCATCTTCAAGTCGATTTTCTACACCATACGTATGCACCAAAACGCTATAGACAAATGATGATGGTTTACAATTACTAGAATCCATTTCTTTCACAATCCCAACTGCTTCATCGACTCTTCCTGCCTTGCAAAGAACATCAACCATAATACTATATGTCACTATATCAGGAATGCAGCCACTAGCGATCATTTCCCTATATATATCCCTCGCCTTAGGAAGATTTGGAGCCCTACCCCATCCATCAATGAGTATGCTATAAGTTTTTGAGTCGGGAAGAAATTGGCTCTTCATACTGTCAAATATTTCTTGAGCCTTCCTCACATTCTTGGTCTTGCACAGTGCACTCAACAATCCATTAAATGCAGCTACATTTGGTTTCATGTTATATTTTTCCATGACATTAAATGTATAAATCGCCTCCTCGACTTTCTGAGCTCGAGCATACTTTCTCATGATGATACAAAGGGTCTCAGTGTTTAGAATCTCCTTATTTCTCATACAATTCACCAAATCCCACACCATTTGGTACTGTCTAATCTTAGCTAAAGACTCAATTAAAGAGTGGTAAGCCTTCACACTATGGCAATAATTTCTTTGTTTGGAAGCCCACTCAAAGAACCTATAAGCTAACATGCCAGCATTTTCAAATCTTCTTAGGACAGTCTCAGCTATCTCAGGTGAAATCCTAACCCCACTTTGGTCAAGGGCAGTCTCTAGCACCAGCGGTTGGGATGTTATCATGATTTTACATATACTTTTGATTGAATCTGATACCGGATCAATTTCTTCACCAGAACTATACAACCTAGCTAACAATCTATATACTGGAAGTTTATTTCGCTGATTGCTGCAAATTCTCATCATGTTCCCCAAAATTGAATTCTCAAAAACAAGTATTGAAGATTACGATTATGAAACAAACCACCATTCCTCAACCAAAATTGAAAGGAAACTAACAGAAAAGAGAGCACAAGTTGGAAAAACCTAAAAATTCGTTCTAAACTCTTCGAGTGATAGCAGTATTAAATAATTAAAACAAAAAAAACGGCTTAGGGTATCGCACCGATGTTATCTTCTTCCTCGCTCCACTGGAACGACGGCGGCGAAAGTGAACAAATTCCTAAAGCGTGATGCTCAGTGCGAGTCCGGCTCTTCGAATTTGAAGGCGGCGCTGCCGTCCAGCTCGGTGAAATGGCGCCGGATTTTGTTATGAGGCTCTGCTCCGATGATGCGGCTGCACTCTACACATTTTAGAGGGGCTAAATCTAATATTAAAATATTACTTTTCCAATGTTTTTCTTAAGGGCGCGCTTGAATAGGGCGGGTTGGGATGAGATGAGAAGTGAAATTAAAACAGTGTTTGATGTGCAGGGTTGGGATGAGAAGTGAAATTAAAACAGTGTTTGATGTGCAGGGTTGGGATGGGAAGTGAAATTAAAACTGTGTTTGGTGTGCAGTGTTGGGATGAGAAGTGAAATTAAAACTGTGTTTGGTGGGCAGGTTTGGAATGAGAAGTGTTAAAAAAAAAAAAATTAATTAATTTAATATTTTAATAACAAAATAATTTTAATATTCAAATTAGCCTACTATAAAAATTTATCCATTTGTAAAAAATACTTAAAAGTTATAAATATTTTTTATATTCATTAAAGAGTAGTACACGATGGATTTCATATTGAAAGTAATGGTCAACAAAAGTGCTTACAAGTTCGACATTTGTTTTCAAGAATGTCTCCTAAGCATGTATGTACAATAATTACGAGTCATGCGGTCGTCTAGCTGAAGGAAAGTGGCTA
>JBBMEG010000015.1:2744290-2775535 GCA_037832605.1 Cyclanthera cordifolia | reverse complement strand
GTTCCGAGATTCTTCGTGGTGTCGAAGATCGGAGATCCAGAAGGAATGGAGTGGTTCTCCATTATCAGTACTCCCAATCCCATTTTCACTCATCTTGCCGGAAGCATTGGTGCATGGAAATCGTTTTCTCCGGAGGTGATTGAAGCAGCTTTCAACGTGGATGCTGATTTGGTGAAGAAATTCTGTTCCAAGAGGTCTTCTGACGCGATCTTCTTCCCTCCATCCAATTAGTTATTCTTCTACATTTCTTTCAATAAGATCTTCATTTCTAGGTAGGTAGTTGGTTTTGTTTTTCATGCTTTCTAATTTTATTCGTTACTAGTAATAATGGACTGCCTTTCCTTTCTTTTTCATATTGGCTTGCTTTTTATTGCTGCATGCCTATTTACAGAGTGAATTCAACTTATTAACTACTGCATACTCTAAATTATATCTCTCATAAACAGACTAAATTACATAGTCCATTGGTGCATATTTACAAATTTAAATTCTAAAATCTAATTGTTTTTTAGTGCTTTTTTTAATCAATCATAGCGATTAAAAAACGATTTTATTTGGTATTTTAACGAACGGATTTTTTTTATAGGATTGTATTACCAATTTAATGTCAATTGTTGTAAATAAATATATGTTTTCAATTGTGTTTTTTTAGTACAAATTGGATAGTCATCACAAATCATACATTTAATTTAATTTTTTTTTTTTTACAAATTATTGAATAGAAAAAACATTTTTAATATTGGTAGTCCACATTTTGACCTAATTCGGGTCATTAAACCCGAAATCTTACATTCTCCTGAAAATATTTGTGAGTCCACACTTTTATATAAAAAAAATGATAATAATTATAATTATTGTATAGATTTGATAATATCTGTATAGACTATAAATTTTAATTATATATTTATATTATGTAATTTATTGTAAGTTTAATAAATATAATTTAAATAAAAGTTAACAAAGTTTGAAATTTAATATATTTTGTATGTTTTAGGAAGGATACTTAAATTAATAATATTAATTTTAATTTTAGAAATAATGTTGCAGGTTCATTCTAATTTAATTAATAAATTATATTAATTTATTGTAAGTTCAAAAAAAAAAAAAAAAAGAAAGAAAACAACTGGGATGCACTAGTATCTGAGTCCTCGCCCCAATATTGTAATTAAAAAAAAAAAGAGAATTTTATTAAATTTGTATTAAAACAAATCATTTTTGTTGGTCACACAATCAATCAACGGCGGAAGGTCTTACCCAAAAAAAGTTCATTAAACAACGGAAGGGTCGTAAGATTACCAAAATGCCCCCGCAATGTACGATCAAAGCGCGTAGGGTTAAAACGGTCTCTACCGACTACCAATCAACACCAAATTCTTCCTCTCGGTCGGAAACTCTGGTTAGAACAACGTTTATAAAGCTTAAACATTCCCTTCGGTTATTTTTTTTCTTTCTTCATCTCTCTATCTTTGCAAACGAAATTCGCAAGAGCAGCAATTTTGACGCCATTGAAAAACTGCACTACTTCGTCCGTTTACTCAGATTCTTCGTCCCCCAGGTAATTTGCCGCCTGTTTTAGATTCTTTCTGACCTTTTCTTTCTGTATTTGTTTTTCCTTTTTAGCAGAACTCTCTGTTTTCTGGCTTGGTTGTTTCTGCATTGCTTTGCTAATTCTGAAATTAGGGTTTTAATGCTGCAGAGATTCCGCATAGTGCCATTTTTGGCGTGTTGTCTGGTCGTTGGAATTTATCTCGAATGGACGGGAGTTCTTGTTTTCTCCGATTGAAGATATTGTGAGCTTGCAGAATCAATATTTGATCGAAGGGGATTGATATACACATTTTATTTGTTTTGGGTTAGTCGCGTTGTGGTTTCTATTCTATTGCTCTCTGCAATTTTTTTGAGTGATGGGCATCGATTGGTTTTTGTTATCGACAAGATAGATGGGTTCATGTGATGACCCGGCTGGGAACAAGGAACCAGTTGCGGCTCTGTTACCTCTTTCTAAGCAGTAGTCTCGCCTAGAGATGGATTCTCCTCCATCGAATTCAAGGTTGTTTGAGCCAGATAGGGAACTGGGAGTGATTACTACTACTATCTGCACAAATGTATCGGAGGTAGCTGCTACAGGGGAGGATTGGACTTTCAGAGGTCTCGCACGTGGAGATACTCTATTACTGGATGAAAGGTTGAATAGCGATCCCTATCTAAACGAGGAGAATGAGTCTTGCAACTTGGGGAATGGAACATTGAGCTTGGGTATGGAAGACCCTCAAGACGTTGGGGGTTTGATTGATAGTTTGGGCTGTAAAACTACCATGGAAATGATGTCTTTAACTGGGTCATTAGTAAACTCTGTTAAACCCAATGAACTGGATAATGATGATTGTTTTGTAATTGATACCACTGCAAAAGATGTAAGAGACGATACTGTAGAAAATGTGACAGAAACTTGTACTGATGACTTAAAATCTCCTTCTCAGGTCTGCAAGATTGTTTCTAATTCATTTTCTGCTGATGGATTGCCAAGTTATTTCATACAACAAAACGAGCTGGAAAATGATGGTGGTTATTCATTTTCAAATGTTGTGGAGGACGGGATAACTGATGGTTCGGTTGTCAGAGAAGCAGACATGTTGAATGAGATGTCCCCTTTCCATAGTGGTCATATACTGTCAGTACATATGGGACAATTAGTTTCCAGTTGTGACCAGTATATTTGCGAGATGGATGGGAAGAGCTTAAGTGATACCTCTGGAGAAACAGTTCATGAAGTTACTGACATGAACAGTATTCCTAATTCATGCTTGCAGATGTTGCAGTCACAAGGCAGCAAGAAAATGAGGGAAAGGTTGCAATCTGATAGATCACCACTTACCATCCATGTTCTAGAGAATGATCAGCGTGATGAAAAGAGTAATTCCTCTCCCAAGTACATTTTAGAGGTTGTAGAAGATGTTGATGTCTTGACTTGTAATAATGCTGATGCTGAACAGTATGTAGATCCCAAGATTGAAAATAACCTTAATCTGGAGGAAGTTACATTTCAAGAGAACCTCAACTGTGTTGAGCTACTTGCATCGCCCTTCCATTCTCAACCCCCTAATTTTGAAAAAGATGAATTTTATGAGGTGTTGAATAGGGCAGATATTTCAATAAAGAATATTAGTTCGGTCAATTCATGCAGCATCGGTGATCAAGACGACATCGATGTAGAGAAAGTTGGCTCTGTTTCTGAAGTTAAATGTCTTGAAACAGTTATCCCATTCTCTAAGAGGAGTAGCCGAAGGAAACCATCAAGCCAAAAAACTGTGACAAGGGCATCCAGAAAAAAAGTGCCAGAGGCACTGATCTTTGACACTGCAAGGAAGAGGAGAAGCTCTATATCTAGAGCTGCTCGTCCTTCACCCTGGGGATCACTGGGCTATATTATTCAGTCATTTGAAAAAAATGAAGATGTTCTGGTAAATCAAAGCAAGAAGCTAGGAAATAAGAAATCTAATGGTAATCAGGAAGGTACCAAGCAGAATAGTAAACGACCAAGTGAAAGTTCACATAGATCAAGAAATGGGACCCAAGTAAAATGTGCTACTTCAACTTCAACCAACCATATTCGTTTGAAGGTTAAATTAGGAAAGAATATGGTTCATAATTTTCTGAACATTGTGGTTCCTGAGGTTGTTGATTCATCATTGTCTGCCCAGGGAACCAATTGCAATTATGGGAACAAATCATATTGGGAAGATAATTTGGAATTTCCACCATCAATCATTGGCGTTGATGATCAAAAACTCGAGGAGGAGCCTTTAAGAAAGGTATTTTGCTACAGCAGGAATCAAGAGAAAGAAGAGAAATGTTCTGATGCTTCTGTTGTGAAGGAACACTGTGCTACTAATGACTCAAGATGCACTTTTATTGTAAACAAGTCTTCTGCAAAACATGCAGATGATAATCTTTTTGTTTCATCTGATTTGGCTGAGATTGTAGAAAAGGAAAGTGATACCAGCAGTTTGGATCCTGGAACTTCTCCTGATTCAGAAGTGATAAATTCAATTTTAGATATTCAAGTTGGAGCAATACGCCAGGAAAATTTGCAGGAATCAGTTTTGGCATCCTCAGAAGATTTTGCTGCTTCTGGAAATGTTACCAGTAGTAAGAAAGGAAGAAAGAAGGAGAAGCTTTGTCAGGCAGTTGGTTGTTCTCAGGAGGGGGGAACAGGTGCTTCTTGCAGTGATGGGTCCAAATCATCAAAGAAGCCTGGAAGAAGACTGAATGTGGACAATCAGCTTGGTTTTGGTGAGACATTTACTTCTATTGGTGCAAATGTTGTAAACCACTCTTTCCCTGTTAAGGATTTTTCAACGGAGTCGACAAAGATTGAACTTTCAGAAGAGGCTTTGAAAGCACGAGGCATTCTCGATGTCAAAGAATGGTTCAGAACGGAGGCTGGCAGTGTGTTTCCTGAATCAGAAAATTCGAAAACGTTTCTTCCTTCTCAATCTGCAAGGAAGAAACATCCCAAAAGCTCAAAACCTACTAAAGCTAGTGAATGCAAGTCCAAGGCACCTGGCTCAAAAAATAAAATTAAGAATGCTTCTAAAGAAAGGGTTTACCAACGGAAGTCTGTTGATAAGAGTAAAATCAAGAAGGCTACATGTGAACAAGTTGTGACTGAAATGGAAAGTCACCAAATAGTAGGTAATTTTGCTCTATTTTATTAAAAGTACACTTGCAGATGCAACTCTTCTCCTCTGAACTTTGATGTCCATGGAATTGTAATTTTCTTTCTAATTTTCCTTGTATGTCTTAGGAAACTGCCTTGTAGACAAGCCCACAAAAATTGATGACTGCACTGCATCCACAGTGGCAATAAATTTGAATATGGTACAGGGTGCTGTGAACGAGCAGTATACACCTCCTCGCAATGCTTGGGTGCTCTGTGATGATTGTCATAAATGGCGACGCATATCAGCTTCTCTTGTTGATAGTTTAGGACATGCAAGTTGCACATGGTACACACTTACTAATTACATACCACTTGAAGAGTGGCAGTGGTTCAAAAGTCCTTTTCAAATTGTTAAAAGTTTCCTTTTAGATTCGCAATATGCATTAGAATGTATCATAGAACATCTTCCTAAATAGGCATACTACTATACCATTTATATGCACGAGCAAACTTAGGATGAGGGGAATTGGGATTGAAGAAATGTTTACTATGGGTGTTACTCTTTGATCTACCCAATCATATCTGTAGATGAATTTCTGTAAGCTGCTATATCTTTTATTCAGTCTTTTTTGCTGCAACAATGGATATAAGTATGAACATATTTTTCTTTCTTTCTTTCTTTTTTTCTTTCTGGTAATTGTCTTCCACTATTTACCTATTCCCATTTTTCCTCTGTTTTGGAATGTTTTTTTGAAAGCCCTCTGTTTTGGAATGTTATTGAACTTACTAGAGAAATGACCTAATCATACCAGATGCCAGGCGGGCTTGATTTCAATCTTGTGCTAAATTTAGTTCCCTGTTTTTCACTTTTCTCTTTTGGAGAGGACCAAGGAGGATGTGTGGAACCTTGTTAGGCTTCATTTTAGTTGATTGAAGCCTTTTTTTGTTTTAGGTTGGCTCATTTCATTAGGGGTTGTTTTTTTGTGTCACCCCCTCTCCCCTTGTATTTTTCAAAATTTTCTAAAAAAAGTTCAACACTGCATTAAAAAAATGTTTTTCTCTTTGTTCTCTCTTTTTTTTTATTCACCCCGGGAACTTGGAACTTTGCTCCTATAAATACGGAGGCACCATTGGCCGTCCCTAGGCTACGATACCGGGATATATTGGAAGACCGGAGACACAATTGGAGGTGTCTACAAATTAATGTCATAAGGGGTCTCAAACCGTATTTTTGACTCTGGTCTTGCCCCTTGATATCTTAAAAGTTCTCTAATTTTTTCATGAATGAACTTTAATAAACTATCACATCATTCTAATATTTTATTGTTGTGGAGGTATTTTGTTCATATTTTTGTAATATGCTTTTAACAAATTAGTGCAGCTGAAGTAGTTATTTTTTGGTATCATCAAGTCTTTAGTTCACCAAATCTGTTTGTCTTTCATGCATTTTATTTTCCTTTTCTTGAACCAAATTTTCTACACAGATTTTATTAACTCCCCTTTTAGTAACCAACAAGGGCATAGCACTAGTCATGTCATGTACAACCTAGTAACCAAGATGTTACATGGAGCATCTTTTCCCTTTTTTGTGTAAAAGGTATATATATATATATATGCACGTGTTTTAAAAAAGAAAATGTGTATATATATATATTAAAATTTAAAATCTTATTTATAGTTGTTTGTCTTTGAAGGACTTGTAAGGATAATGTGGATAAAGCGTTTGCTGATTGCTCAATCCTGCAAGAGAAGTCAAATGCAGAGATTAATGCAGAGTTGGGATTATCAGATGAATCTGGGGAAGAAAATACTTCTAACAAACGACTTACCTATAAAGAGTTAGAGAGTTTTCATCCATTAACAGGTACGTGGAAGTAGCTGGGGATGCCTTAATAGTACTAAAGTTTTTAGAATTAAGCTGCAATTTTCCTTGGGAAGTACATGTAAAAAAAACAATTACCTTTTTAGCCTAGCACACTGCATTTCTTTAGTCAAAATGTGGTTTCTGTACTTGTTTGCAGTTAGTGCAGTTCTTCAGGAGAACAAATTTGCTTCCATTAGCAGCAATCAGTTTTTGCATCGCAGTCGTAAAACTCAAACTATTGATGAGGTGCATTTTTCTAAATGATGTTTCGTCTTTATTACGGATTATTAAGATTGTTCAAAGTGGGTTAACTCATACGATCAAACTTTATCAAGTGCATTGGTTGGGAAGATTGGAAAATGGTAAATGAAAGAACATTTGAAAAGTGTGCAGTGAGGTTTTGATGATTTTCATATTCCTGTGCCTTTAGTAATGAAGACTTTTTCTCTAAAAAAGTAATGGAGATTTTGTTGTATTCTCATGTTCTTAGTTTTTGTCAGTGTTCTTTAGCCTATTGCTTTGGCTAGGGTTAGACTAGTTTTTAAAAGGCTTGCTCGTGCCTAGCACCTCGCCTTGTGCCTTGAGTGCCTCGAGACTCACGTAAAAAAGTGCGCTCCTTGTTATTAACTATAAAAAAAGTTTTACTAACCCCACGGGCAAGAATCTTTACGTTTAGATTTTCTTTTTCTTTTTTTTCATTTAATTTTTAATTTACTAAAATATATCATTTATATCGATTTAGCTTTTTTACGTTATATAATTCTATTGTTTACTTCAGAAGACCATTGTAAAACTTTGTGTGATCAAAATGGAAAATAGAGCATTTTTTTCCCTTCATAATCTTAATGAATAAACTCATTTCTTGTCTAAAAAAAATAGAACATATTTCTATTCTAAAATCATCATGGTAACACAACAAGAGGTCTCGGGTTCAAACCTTTGTCGAGTTCATTCCCAATTCCATTTGATGAACATTCTCAAAATTTCTAAGCCTACAAGTGATAATTGATATAATTAAATTTATCCCAACCTATCGATACTAGGTAATACAAGATAACTAAGTTTAAGGTGTTTGAACTCTCCTCTATTATTGAGACCACTCTAAGGTTTAAACCAAAATGGCCAAATAATTGCTTCCCTTTTCCCTTCCTCACTACCTCTATTTATTACCAAAATACTCTAACCAACTCCGAACTATTTGCTTACATACCCCTATAGAGTATCCTTAAATAAATAACCCCAATATAAATCCTATTGGATACATGTGTTGGTCCTCTCATTGACAATGTATTTTGAGATGGATTACCCTATGTTTCTTACATTGACATAGTTCAAGAAAAAAAAATGTACATAAATTCTTTTATTGGAAACTCAATTTTGAAGCGATGAAAGAGTTATTATGAGTTCAAGAAATTCCGAGTAAACATCCTTGGAAATCTCCTATTCCTTTCTATCCAAACGTCTTATTGCAAAGCACTAATAGGCCCACAAATATTTTAGTTACCCACTTTGGTCGTGCATACTTGTGGCTGAAAATCGTAAGTCTATCGTGAACAACACTAGCACATACAAAAGTGGTTAATAATCTTCATTCAAATTGTAACGACCACCACATAAAATAAAAGGCTATCTTTGATCCACTAATTCCTAGTACACACGGACAACCTGCCCCAATTGGAGTGGGACTAGTGATGATTTCACGAGCAATGAGCAGAGAAATGATTCATGAAGTTAGTTTAAGGCTCCTTTTGTTTTCTAATGCTTGCTTCTGCACAACTTCTATCCTATATGTGGCTTTGACTTTTGTATTGCAAAATTTTTATTTGATGTTTCATTTCTCATAAAAATATAATTTCTATGATCTAATAAAGCCTCAGGGCCGCCAAAGCGAGCATAGCTCAGCTGACATTAGTGATGCACTACGATTTGTGGTTCGAGTCCCCACCTCCAATGTTGTAATCTCAAAAAAAAAAAGCCTCAGGGCCATTTGGCTTTACAATAGAATTCATCACTCGATTTCGGGACCTATTGAAGGATGACTTTATGCATATATGTTAAGGGAGTTCCATCATAACAGGCACATTAGTTCTTGTTTCAAGGAAAATTTTATGTCATTCAAAAGGAGTTTGATTATGTCAATGAATGGCGTTTGATCCATAGTTTATTGTCTTTGGTCCACAAAATCCTTATTAGTTTATCCAAAAGGTTAAAGAAGATTATGCCTTATATTATCTCAAGGCATTGAAATGCATTCATAGAAGGTATTCTTGATCCTATGATTATCATCCTATTCGAACTCCCAAGAAGAAAAAAGGGGTAGTTGCTATAGGCTATAGCTTAACTCTTTAGGTAAGAAACCAAATTTTCATAAAGATATGAGAAGAAAAAAAAAGCATAAAAAAACCAAGCCCAACAAAAAGGAAGTCCTAAAAGCTACACAAATGGACTCTAGTCCAACAAAATCAAACCTAGCCATAATTACAAGATGGTCTAGTGACCGACGTACGTCCACAAAGAGGCATTAAACCTTGCAAACTCTCGATCCTCTTTGCAAGATCTTCTTTTTTTTTTTTTTTTTTTTTTTTTTTTTCCTCTTTTTTTGTAAGTTCTCTCAACCTCCCTAAAACTTCTATTATTTCTCCCAGTCCAAACTCCCCATGAGATTACAAAAGAACTAGTGTGCCACACCACTTTGCCTCTATCACGAAAAGGCGATGCCGAAAGAACCTCCTCAATCGTTTGAAGAGGTTTGGGAGTTAGTGATGTTTAACAAAAAGACGACCCCATAGAACTTTCTCAATATCAAGCTTCAAAGCTTGATATTGAAAAGATCTTCAATTGTCTCGATTGGGTTTTATGGGTCATTTTGTTGATTTCTTTTATATTCATTTCTTTTCTGGTAGGATAGTGAAAAAAATTATTTATCTTCTCTGGCTAGGTAAAATATAATTTTATTAGTGCATATAACCATGGCTGGATTTAGTATCTTGTTGGCATTTTTGTTATGTCTGGTTTGTCACTAATCTTAGTCTTATCATGATTTGTCATTGTTGGAAATTGTTAAAACCCCAAAAGTCCCTAACGTAATACCTGCAGTATAATCGAAAAAAGACTTGCCAAGAAACATAATTTAGATTAATACTGATAATGAGGGTTACAAAATCCAATGATTGCTCCACCTTTTGAGAGGGTGGTTCTCTCCATATGTATCTTTTCCTTAGACACTCAGCAACTTCAAAAGAAAAACATACCCTCTAACCAAAGAAATGATAATTGAAATAGCTTGAGTTTCAACGGTCACTGGCCGTTAGACGTGGATGGCCGATCCTAACTTGTCCCATTTTTCCTCGAGTAGACATGGTTGATAGGATCTTACATAAACCTTTGGATAGCCAATTTTGTTATTTGATTTACTACTTATGGGCCAAAGTTATATTTTTCCTTATTTTGTATAGTTATGAATCTTAAACAGATGATGGTTTGTCATTGCAAACCAACTTTGGATGGTCGGTTAGGTTGTGGAGATGAATGCTTGAATCGAATGCTCAACATTGAATGCGTTCGAGGTACATGTCCTTGTGGAGACCTTTGTTCTAATCAACAGGTATAACAATTTTTTCTTAGAGGCCTAAGTCGATCTATTCGGTGAATAAGTAAACTTGTGATGAAAGGATGAATTTAACTTTTGAACATGTGATTTCATTTCAATTCATATTTTGCACTTTCGTGGAGCAAACTTTCTCTACCTTTTATGATTTATTGACCCTTTTTATTTGTTTTCATTATATTAATGAAATTTTTTAAAAAAAATCTTTGATAGGATCTACTTTTGTATATATTTCACTTCCCAATGAAATTGTTCTCGTTTCATATAAAAAACGTGGTTTCAGTTCCAGAAACGCAAGTATGCCAAATTACGATGGTTGCGGTGTGGAAAGAAAGGTTATGGGCTACAGTTGCTTGAGGATATATCAAAAGGAAAATTTCTCATTGAGTATGTTGGAGAGGTAACTCTGAAGTATTATACGTACTTTAAGACATTCTATAGAAAGATCCGTCATGATCTTTGAATATTTTTCACATGTCCTTAGAGGTGCACATATAATTCTAGCACCATTTCTTTTGTCTATATCATATCATGTTGATTGCATGTGCTGGTCAGGAACTGTTACATTGTGGTACTAACAATGTAATCTCCTTTATGACTTCACTCTTTCGTCTGCCTAAAAAAATTGTGTAATAGTGTGAATATGTGAAGCTCTAGGTTGAATTTGCATAAATGAATTTGTGACTCATATCAGGTTATTATATAAACAAAACAATGGAAGGGTAGTAGGTAAGTGATGAGAATGTGTTTAGAGTTCAGTCCCTTGTAGCATGGTTCATTTTTTCTTAAAAAAAAAAAAATGAAATTTCTTTTTCCAACTAGAAGTTTTATCTGCAACCTTTTTGGTATGAGTTTTGACTTCCCCTTTTCTTGTAATTTCATGGCATTAACTTAATTTTACCTTACTCCCACATTTTCATGTGTTTTAGGTTTTATGATTTATTGTCTTTCAGATTCATTTATGTTTTAATCTCAACAAGTTCAATCATATTTATTTTTTATTTCTATATTCGGTCTACACAGGTCCTTGACATGCATGCTTATGAAGCACGTCAAAAGGAGTATGCATTTAATGGCCATAGACATTTTTACTTCATGACACTAAATGGCAGTGAGGTTAAATCTTTATTTTATTTGCTACTGCTCTTAAATTGATTGTGTTCTTAACTCATTTTTATTTTGAGGGCATCACATTGATTTTGTAGTATCTTATGTTGATCATTAAGTTATGGGTTTTAGAATGTGAGAATTCTTTGTAGTGATTTGTAATATATTACGGTATTGCTTCTTATATAGAATTTGATTCTATGTACTCTTAAGACTGAAATGTATATAACTTCGAACTGTGAGAATATAATATAAGTTTATAACAATAGGTTCCTTCCATCAATCGTAAATATCCTTTTGGCATCACGCGAGTGCCATGTGATGTCTTTTTCTTTGACTAGGGAGTTTCTCTCTATCCTTTGATGGCTCTGTTCTCTAGTGACATAGGTTTTACTTTGGATGCAGTTTAGAGGGATGTGGTTCCATGTGAATGCTACGTATGTATAGCATACCTAATTTTTAGGGCTTAAAAAACAATAATTGGAGATCAAAAGAATGCTCAAACAATTAAGGTCTCTGTAATGCTCAAACAATTAAGGTCTCTGTGAAACTGTTACTGCTCCCGCTAAGATAAGCTGAAAGTCCCCATTCTCCCAGAGTCGCCTTTGCAACTGTATGCGTTAAATGTAAGATAGAAGGCAGTGGTAATGTATACCCTTTGAAACAGCCTTCACCATAACGATCGCGAGATAAACAACATCGAGTACAATAAAACACAAGAACGATATTATAAGATAATAAAGAAGGTTACAACCCTGTAGTATTCTAGAGGGCTAGATCTCTCCCTAAGTTTTTTTCCAATACTAAACCCAAAACATACACCTACCTTACAAAGAACCTTAACTACCATATTTATGTACAACTAGCAACTAATAACTATTTTTCCCCACACATAATACACTAATATTCCCAACACTGCCCTCCTTAGGGGCTTAACATATTACTTCCACCTCTTGATCAAGTGGCGTGAGCTTCCACTTGGTTAAATATTCTAAAGGGTTTTTTTTTTTAAAATACAAAAATACAGATACTTTGGTTAATTGTCTAAAAGTATAAGATTATTGCTTAACATGTTGAAGGTAAGGATGACTTAACAGGTTCCTTGTTGAGGAGGCACTCACTTTATTCTATATTAAGTCTAAGTCATAAGTTGGGTTTCCAGGTTCAGGATTGCGGTGCTTATTGTTGAGCCATCCATCATTATTGGATGTCTTTGTTTTTGTGGCCTTCTATTTTTTTGTACACCCTCTTTTTTATATATTATTTCTTCTTTTTTTTTTTTCAATGAAAGCTTGGTTTGTAGTTGAAAAAAATTATTGAATGTCTTTCCATAAAAGAGTTGTTTTAGTGATTGATCATATTTTTGGAGGTTTGGATGAAGTATGTTTCCATTTTCCTTGAACTTGTTCAATGGTTTATTTATCGTTTAATCATATTCTAAGACGGTGGAGTTGGGGGTTGGAATTGGTAATTTGAGAGCCCGAAATAGAGCTCTCTTCGCAAAATGGCTATTGCGATTTCATCATAGCCCAATGCTCTTTGACATAAGGTTATTGAGAGTAAGTACGAGACTTTCTCATTTGAGGAGACATCACGGGGATCATGACACTTCTAAAAATATCTAGAAAGGTATTGCGACTAAGCATCTTTTCATTTTTTGCTTTATGGTTTCCTGATGTAGCTTTGTTTAAGGAAAGATAGATAGGTGGGGAATGAACCATTTCGTATGTTTTTTTCCTAACCTTCACCATTTCTCGTTGGTGAAATCATAGTCTATAGCATGTGTTATTGTTTGGTAGTCCCGTCCTTTTTTTCTTAACCGATAGAGAAGCTTTGGAGGCAGTGTTTTGGCCATACGCATAGAGGGTATTGCGCCTGGCGTCGCCTTCACATAAAGCGAAGGTGTGCACCTTGTCAATATTTTTTAATAAGCTAACTTAATACCAACGGAAATAACTTAGAATTAGCTCATGAAGAAGCTCAACTACCATGCAAACTTCTTTATTTGAAAAATGTTTTAAAAAATATTTAGGTAAATATTTTTTCGTAAATTTATGTTTAACTGGTTTTAATTTTTATTCGAGTTATTTGAGGTAGAAGCTTAGTGTTTTTCAACTTTTGGTTAACTTTGATTTTTTTAAATTTTGTTTTGTATATCTAATAATGACATAATTTTTATGATTTATTATTCTTTTAATTTGTAATTTTTAGTATTATTTGGTAAGGACTTCAATTTTATGGGAATAAAAATATGTTTTCTATATCAATTTATGTTCAAATATAGATGCATTTATTTGATGCACATCGCTTTAATCTGGCCTCGCCTTTTTGTTGCCTCTTGTCATGAGGCAATCAAAGGAAGTGTCGCATTGCGTTACGCCTAACGCTTCGAAAACATTGTTTGGGTTACAAACCTTTTGTCTTTGGTTGGGGAGATTCAATGTGATTCAATCTCGAGAAATATTCGTTCTTAGTGTTCTTGCCTGTTCGATGATTTCTCTTGCAAATCCTTGTATTCTTCTTTAGTTACCCACTCTCTTGATTTTTTTTTTTTTGGAATTCAACAATATTTGTGATTGGGGACTCGAATATGTAACCTCTTGGTTACTTGTTTGTACGTGATACCAATAGAACTCTGCTCTAGGTGATAGCCCATCTCTTGATTTGTTGATTGGGAGTTATGAATTTGTCTCAGTTTGGAAGGTGAAAATCCCAAAAAGGTAAAAGTTTTTATGTGGTAGGTTTAACACAGAAAGATGAACACTTTGGATAAGGTTGTGAAAATGATGCCTTTTGTGATGGGTCCTTGGTGCTCTAGGGATTGTGAGAACTTGGACCAAGTCCTTTGGAGATGCGATACAATTGTGCTTTTTTGGAATAATTTTTTTTCTTTTGTTGTTGCCTTAGCCAGACATAGTTTATGTAAAGAGATGATGGTCAACTATCTAGGCCATCCCCTGTTTGGAGAGAAAGGAAAATTTATTTGGCAGGCGGGGGTGTTATGCTATTTTGTGGATTCATTGGAGGTGATATAAACAATCGAACCTTTTGAGGGAAGGAGACCAATATTTGGTTCCTCGTTAGATTCTATGTTGCTCTATAAGCCTTTGGTGATTTAGTTATTTTGTAATTATTCGTTAGGTTAGATATTGTTGGTTGGAAGCCATTTTTGTGGGCTCCACATTCCTTTCTTTTTTGTGGGCTCTTCATTTTCTATGTTTGTGTATTGTTTCATTTTTATCTCAACTAAAGGCCGTACCATTGATGAAATGAAGTCAACAATTTTTCATTGATAAACTTACTTGTTTTCTCTGCACCCATGTGGAGAGATACAAAAATGTAACTTGTTGAAGGAATCTTTATTTCCTTTTTCACCTGAATTACTTTAACTAATGCTTCGAGAATAGAAGTGTGCCTTCTTAGTCTACCAAGTGAATTATCTTACCAGAATTGCTTTTATTCCTTTGTATTCTGTTAGAGCTAACATTTTGTTGTGTAAACCAATTATAGCTTGGGATTTATCATATTCCATACTTTCTAATACCACTGACGTGGAACTAATTCATGGACGAGTTTTCTTAATTGCATATGTTTTTCCTATTTTCCCTTTTGGTGAAAGTTACTTCAAGTCTGTTTTATGGTCCATACATGTTTCTTTTTCAGGTCATAGATGCATGTGGAAAGGGGAATTTGGGACGTTTCATTAATCACAGTTGTGATCCGAATTGCGGCACAGAAAAGGTTATATATTCTATTGTCTAAAGCATTATAGCATATTGTTCTTATCAAAGAAACATTAGACATGGTAGCATATTATTATGTTTTCTTGATATATTGACGTTGTCTTCTTTGTCATCTTATGTTTTGATTTTGCCTCAAAGGTTGAGTGAAGAATTCCCTAGTAACATGCTGAGACTCTAAGGGCTTTTATGCCAAGGAGACAAATTCTAGATAAAGTTCTTGTGGATAGTGAGGTGATTGAGGATTATGGGAGATTAACCATGAATATACTTTTTTCAACTTAGTTTCTTGTAGAAGTAGGTTTGATTGATATAATTAAATATACATCAACTCATCAGCGCTTTTGAGTTGGTTGACGATTTAATATGATTCAACATGGTATCAGAGCAGAAGGTCATGAGTTCATTACTAATTAACATTTTAGCTAATGGATTGGAGTAAATTTAATTATATCAACCAACATTCTTTCTCACTTGTGGTGTTGGAAATTTTGAGAATGTCAATCTAGTGAAAATCAATAAGACGAAATGACTCGACAGAAGTAGAGAAGATTCCTTCATTAATGCTTGGTATCCATGAGCATCTAGGTCAGCTTACGCGCACCTCGAGTATTCTTTCATACAAACAACCTGTTTACCCTACTGCATTTGAATGTTAAGAAAATTCGTGTTAATTTAATTCTAGGTTGTGGACACTATGAATTTACCAAAATGGGCATAGCTCAACTGTCGTCTTGTACTAACAACGTCAATGGAAGAGTTTCGATTCCCCCACCTACCTACCTCTTAGTTTGGACTCATTACCTCTTAGTTTCGTACCCTTTTGACCACTAGGTCAACCCAGTATGGTTATTCCTTCCTTTGTTAGTATTAATTGATTTTCGTTGGGTTTTTAGTCCATTTAGGTTGATTAAAGATTAGGATTTTCGTTGGGTTTTTAGTCCATTTAGGTTGATTAAAGATTAGTAGAGGCAAGTGTTTGGTCATTGGTTTGAATTATGATCATACTAAGCTGGGTAATTGGACCTCAACGGTCACAAGCAGCTTTTCTTCTTATTATTATCTAGGTTTTCCTTTAGGTGAAAGTTCTTGGAAATTGGTGTTTTTGAAGCCTGTTATGGAGAAGATCCATAAATGGTATTCCTTTTGATAATTAATGTTCTTGTTTGAGGGAGGTAGGCGGACTCTCATTTAAGATTCTTGATTTCCTTTCTTTATTTAGGATTTTTGTCTAGGCTACTAAGATTATAAAGGATATTTATGGGTTATTAAAAGAGTTGATGAAGGAGAGGATTCACATTGGTTAGCTGGTAGGTTGTGACAAGACCATTGAAACTATTTGGCTTCCTTTTCTATCACTCGTAAGGTTATATCTGTAACAAATGAAAGAACAATCCAAAGAGACATATACAAAAATACATCCCGATCAGAGAGCAGACCACTTAAACAAAGATTCTCCAATCTAGTAAAAATGACTCCCAGAGAATATTTGATCAAGTAAAATGACTCCTAGAGAATAAAAATCTCCATTGCTTGAATCTAATGAAAGCGCAAATATTCACCAAAGATCTCTCCATCGCTCTATAATTCTATTTTTTTCTCTCACCTCAAAGACCCACAATATAGCATAGTTCACGCAACCCATCTTTCTACAAAAAATTCCTTTTTTCTCAAAAAAGGAGGGAGACAAAAGAAAACTCTCTAAGTTAGCTAGACGAATAGCAATGAGTCCAAGAAATTTATTCTGGAAACTCATGTTCATCACTTCATTTTTTTGTATTTACATGCCAATCAACCTTGATTTTCAACAGTTACTTGAGATTTGTAATATTTTTAATAATTCTGCGTTGACCTACTTTTCTCTTCTCTTCTTTTTAATAAATCGTCTCCGTTTCAAAAAAAAAAAAAAAAATCTACTTTTCTATAGCAATGGGGATCTCATTTTCCTATGAAGGCACTGCTAGCAACTTAAACTTTAAATTTCAGAGAGTTGTTAAAGAATTTACGATTTTGATCTTTTATTATAATTCTCATTTTCTTGATTTTGGAACAGTGGATGGTGAATGGAGAAATCTGCATTGGTCTTTTTGCACTAAGGGATATTAAGAAGGTATACTTACTGTTTTCTTTTGTTACATTTGTTTTCATTTACTGAAATATTATCAGAATGAATATCCATGAGTTATGATTTGGATTTTGGATGACTTTTGGTTGTAAGGAATGGTATAATTTTTAATTAGCGTAGAGTGGTTGTGTTGTTGATAAGCTTGGTTTGATGCTACTTTTTGTGTTTGTTTCAAATTTTCTTTTTGACTATTTTTTAGAAACAAGAGACAAAAATTCATTAAGAAAATGAAAAGAACAAAATTTTAGGGATACAAGAAACTGAAGAAAGCAACAAAATCAACGAAACAGGAAGTAAACCAAGAAGGCAAAACCAACAGAAAGTACAAGCAAACAGCAAGGATCAAACTGGTCAAACAATGACTATTATAACTCAAGTAATGCTATAGGAGCGTGTTCTTTTAAGCTCATTGGGTTGGAATTTTGGTCCCCAGCTGTAATTAATAAGTTTGGACGACATTATCCACAGAAGCAGGGCCATACAATTTCATAACATTTTGTAGTTCTCTCTTCAAATAAAAGTCGTGTCTCATGGACGATCTTTTTACTTAATCATGGAACTATCTACATTGGTGGATGAAACTGAATAGCCTTGACATTTCATTTATATCATACTCTGTACGTTATATCTTTTTTAAAAATTATCCTTTCCTTGACTGCTTTGCCCAAATTTCTTGGTTGCTGTGGAATTTTGGACATTCTTGCTTTTCTTTGTTCGAAGGTCGATATCTGATGCTTTTTTGTCTTTTTGGCCAGCTAGAGTTTTATTTGTTTTTATCTTTTGTGGTTAAGCAAAGTTTAATAAGAATAAATAGAATGTTTGAAAATAGACATCACTTTTTTTTTGAAACAAAAAACAAGATATTCATTAAGATATGAAAAGAGTCAGAAACTCAAAGAAACAAACTCCCAAATGAGTGAAAAAAGAAGAAAAAACAACAAAATGTAAAGGAAAATAGACATCACTTATTCAAGACATAAGCTTGTATCCTCTTTCATCAGATCATAGTTATAAAACAATTTGGGGAGTATACTTATTTAGAGCTCACATGCATCTTTTGCTAGTCAATAAGTCTTGATTGGTTGTGTCAGATGTATTCGTGACCCAAACCTTTTCTTGTTGGTCCCTTATTTACTGAAGATTATGAATACTTTTTATTTGATTGCTGTCCACATCAATGAAAGCTTTCTCTTTCCTATAAAAAATTGTTGCCTATATCCGATCAGTTTCATGTTTGAGTGCCTGACATTGCATTTGCAAGAAGCTATATCCTCTCCGGTTCTTTCCTGTTTCAGGGTGAAGAAGTGACATTTGACTACAATTATGTAAGGGTATTTGGGGCTGCTGCCAAAAAATGTTATTGTGGCTCTTCCCAGTGTCGAGGTTATATAGGTGGAGACCGCCACAATTCTGAGGTCATTATTCATGGCGATTCAGATGAAGAATTTCCAGAACCAGTGATGCTTCGTGCAGATGGTAGAAGTTCGAATAGTAAATTGCCAACTGCAGCTAGTTCAGTGGATGGCACTATAATGCAACCCTCAGAGCGCGTAAAAGGGGTTAGGAATAAGAAAGAACGGCCTATTGATATAGGTATTCAAATGAGGAATTTAGAAGAAAAAGAGCAACGTTTTGAGCTTTCTGCTTTGAAGATTTCAGATGTTCCTTTAAAGCTTTCCGCTTTAAAGATTTCAGAAGAAAAGGAGGATCATCATAATCTTTCTGCCTTTACCATATCACCACTGCACAGTTCATTGAAATTTGAAGACTCGAAGGTAGCATCATCAATTCCACTGCCAGAAATTACTCTACAGACTGAAGATGTGACAAGCAAACCTGTCTTTGTTGATCAGACAGAAATTTCTCTTGTGGACAATATTTCTAACAAAAACACATGCTCCATTGAACAGGAGGCAAACTTGGCAAAATTATCATTTGATGACATTGATGCCCGCAAGAGCTCTGAGTTGTATGCTATTGAAGATAAGCAGGAGTATATAAATTCACATCCTCGGATGAAAACTTCATGTAAACCAGGTTCCATAAAGAAAGGAAAAGTTAGCTCTGTAGAAAAAGTTAAAATAACCAAGAAGCCCCAGATTTTGTCTGTAAAGTCCAAGCGATTGTTTGAAGGTTCTTCGGGTAACCGCTTTGAGGCAGGTTAGTCATGTTTGGTTTACTATTTTTTGCTTAAATAGCTGTGATGGGCTTATTAATAGTTAATGCTATTTAATGCTTCAGTCAAGGAGAAGCTTAATGAGCTCATGGATGCTGAAGGGGGGATTAGCAAAAGAAACGTGAGTCATTATGACATTCCACATTTTGATTTGTTGAATTTTCTGCTCTTCTATTGGCTTATTTGATGGTGGCAATGAGTGGTTATTTTCTTTGGGCTCTTTTACGCTTTACCATCTGTTGCTATCCCTTTTCATTTTCTTAATAAAATGTTTGTTTCCGTTCCAAAAAAAAAAGCCATCTGTTGCTCTTTCTTAATGTAATTTTTGTTGCATTTTTTTCATCTCATAATATTGGTTTCAGCTGTACTTGAGTGGATTTGGATCTGCTGCAGTCTGCTTATTGTTTGTTCAGAAATACATGCATAGTGTTCGAGTACTCATAAGCTTTTTCCTCCCTCTAACAGGATGCCCCTAAAGGGTACTTAAAGCTTCTTCTCCTCACTGCTACATCAGGTGCAAGTGCCAGTGGTGAAGCAATTCAGAGGTTTCCTTCGATCATTTTTATATTTTCAATGCTCATAGTTATGAATTTTATAGCCTGCCTTCATAGTCTTCTGGAACTCATTTATGTTATGCGTGTGAATGTATTAAATTATTTTTCTTTTTTTGACAGCAACCGAGATCTTTCAATGATCCTTGATGCTCTTTTGAAGACAAAATCTCGAATAGTATTGACCGACATAATAAACAAAAATGGTATCCTCCTGGTTTTGGACTACATTTTCTTTGATCTTGCTCACTTATTGTTCCATTTATTTTATAGAACACCACAAACTGTTTATTCCCCCACTTTTTTTTTCTTTTTTTTTTTTTTGCTCTCAGGTTTACAGATGCTGCATAATATAATGAAACAATACAGAAGTGACTTCAAAAAGATACCTATTCTTCGGAAGCTTTTGAAGGTAGTTGCATCATTTCTTTTTTGAGTTTGGCAAGGCTATGTATGTGTGTAACAATGTAAGGGAGGAATAAATGTTATATTTCATTGATAATAGGGTGTTCTTACCCTATAAATATGGAAAAAAAAAAATCTAATGGGATATTATCCTCTACAAATCAACGATATAGAATTACAAGATACTAATCAAGTAAATACGGAAACATATAATATGAGAATAATGTAAACAACCAACAGTATATAACTGTTTCCTTGTCTTCATTATGACTAATGAAAAGTAGAGCTAAATATTTGTTCTAGTGCTCCTTTTTTTAATTGAGAATAAACAAGGATCAAGGCGTAATAAGCAAAGAAACTGATGGTATGAAAACAACTTGCTTTTTTCTTTCTCTTTTTCTTTTTTTTTTCTGGAACGAGTAACGAGTCTTTTGGCTCTGAATGGGAGAGGGACTAGAAAATTGGGTGTGTTTGTCCCTTCTTTTGTTGTTAGGAAGGTTAGCTCAGGAATGTTTGAGGAGCACGCAATTTGATATTGTTTGTTAGTCAATAGTTACAGCTTTTGTAATATTGACTTCTTGCTTTCGTCTGGGCTCTCTCTTTTTTTCCACTTTGGCCCTTGTTTTTGCATTTCCAATCAGAATAATGAAATTTTGTTTTTGATTTTATTTGACCTGCCTTTATATTCCTTGCTTAAAATCTTTATTTTTTCTCATTCACACTTTTGTTGTCGGACAATTCACTCACCTTGTCCCACATTGAAAATGTGAGAAGTTTTCGACTTTTTTATAAGATATATAGGCTACTCCCCTCACTACCAAATGAAACTTCACATTATCTAACACAGTATCAAAGCAGGAGATTCTGAGTTCGAGTTCCTGCCATGTCGTTTCCAACCTAATTAAAATTAAACTCGACTTGTAGGCCATTTCTCAAATTTCTAAGCTCACAAGTAAGGAAGAGTGTCGATTAATATAATTAAATTTACCCAACCTATCAACTTAAGCTTTTGAGTTGATTAGCGGTTTAGCATAATTCAACATGTATCCTTTGAACATTTTAGTTCATTTTCATTTTATCCATAAAAAAGTTGTTGCTAAAAGATAAGAATCTCAAACTTTTTCAGGCTAAAGCAATTGAATTTTGCTGAAGTTCATTGAATTTGGAATTAAATTACTTTTATCTACATGTGCTCAAACCTTTTGGACCAAAACAATCGGATTTTACAGGGTTTCATAGAATTTAGTTAAATTACTTTTTTTTAATTGCTAACCTTTTTATATTTTTGTTTATATTAATATATCATTATCAACTTTGAAAGCATTAGTAAACTTCGTATTTTCTATTCTTTTCCAGCTAATATCCGCACACAAAAATGTAGATTCAATTCATTCCAAATAAGATAAAGAATTTGAAATCACGTTTCAGATTTTAAATCACATTTCTTAGAATTTCTTGATGCTAGTGGGTTGATGATAATCGAACTCTTCTGCAGGTCTTAGAATATTTGGTAACAAGAGAAATACTCACCTCAGAGCATATTAATGGAGGTCCCCCTTGCCCTGGAATGGAAAGGTTAGAGATTGTGATGCTTAGTTCCAAACAGTCGTTTCCTAATCATTATGCAGATAGCGTTGAATATTGGTAGTTTAAATCTGTTGAGATGTGCTGATGAAACCTCGTATTTCTTCACGATTTTGTCTTTTATTGCGTAAAATTATTTATGCTTTTGCCTTTTGTAGTTTAAATTGTTTAATAATAAAAGGTACGTCTTGAAGATATTATCAAGGATTTTTTTTTATGAGGTTAAACATCTTACACTAAAAATGAAAGAATACAAAAGGGATGATAAGAAATTCTCATTTGTCACCTATATTCTCATATGGAAGCACTCCAATGGACACTAATAGCTAAGAGAATAGTTACCAAAAAGTGTGTAAATTTTTTTACAAGAATTTCATTGATGTACTAAGTTATAAAATGAATAATAAATCTCCGAGTTACAAAAAAAATCTTCCGAATTTGTCAAAAGGGAAACAAAGCTATAAGAAGAGAAGGCTTTAGACAATTCACCCCAAAAGATAACATGTCAACAACGTCAAAGAGTTTGTTGGGAGGAAGCTTCTTATCTAGGACAACCTTTTGGTTTCGTTCTTTCCACAGAATCCAAAAGGTGCCCGAGCGAGGCTCTTCCACAATAGTGCTTTGCAGGGATGGTTTCATTCTGAAAAAATATCTTGGATACTCTCTTAATATCAAATTTCAGAATGTTTCGATGTATAATTTTTGTAAGAATTCTGATTTATAGTCATTTAGCCAGGAGTTTTTATGGTACCAGAAAAGCTTCACAACTTTCCATATATCATCCTTGTTGGAAGCAACCTCTAATAAACCAGATTTGGCGATTGTTGATAGGGCTTCATGAAATCAAAAGAAAACCCAGACAAGTTATCCTTCATTGTACAGAAATCAATTCACAAATTTTGACACAATTGTACTTAACGCTTTTTGGTTGCCATTATATTAGGGAAAAAGTTGGTATCTGTTCCTCAAGCCATCTTTTCTTGCTTGCTTGCCTCCATTTTTGTTCCTCCTTGGTAGTCAAGGGTAAATGTTCAGCCTTCATAAGCTTTCTATGATTATGGTGTAATTGTAAAGGAGTAGAACCTACTTCTTTCATTTGGTCAAGCAAAGTAACTTCAGTGATTAGTTGAATCTTTTTAGTGGTAGTTAACCTAAAATGTTCGAAGTTCCATCTCTTTGTTCTGTCTTTAATCCATTTTAACTTCATAATAAAGCCATCACCTGATCAATCTGTAAGAGGTGCTTTTCCCCAATACTCAAACCATCTGGTCTAGCCACATATTCTCAAATCAATGGGCTAGACCCCGTGTGAGCGACTCATGGAAAGAGTAATAGGGTATGTTTGAAGTCAGACATTTTTATCTTCTAACATTGTCATTCACCAATTTTGTAAGGAGTTCTCTGTAGCCAAAAATCTGTTAATTAGAGTCATGGTGGGGGAGTACAGTGTATATACCGTTTTGGAGTAGATCGATGAGCTCGATATCATTGATAAATTTATTAAAAAGCCTCATACCCCTAGTAACCTTGCCACTGGATTTTTCATGAACCCAGCAAGAGATTTCTTAAAGTCACCAGCCAATAGCCAATTCTTGGAGCAAAGACAAGATTAGTTCTATATTTCCTGCCAAAATGGATGGTTTGTGGACTCGTGAAATCTAGAAACTAAAGCCATCAACAAAAGTGACAAGAGTAATTAATGAAAACAGACCTGTAGTGACTTATAAGCATAGATGAGTCATTCCACAGTAAGAATCCCTCCCGAAGATCCAAAAGGAAAATGTGAATATCAAGACTGATGTGTACTAAGGCAAAGTACATTGAGTTGTAAGCCATTGTTTTTCTTCACTCTTGAGTATGAGCTCCAAAAATAAACGTGCTTTGCTAGTTCTTGCATGGTCAGATGTGTTTGTTCTTTTCTTTTCAAGGGAAAAGTCAGTTTTCATCAAAGTATTTAATATGCGTATGTGTACCCATCGTTTAACAAAGGATTTGACATGCGTATCTGTATCTTTAGCTAATCTTTTCCTTGTGCGACGAGTGATAATTTGTAAATCCTTCTTCTGTGCGAGTATATTTTTGTGATCCTTACCTGATAACTTTTATGCAGTTTGAGGGAGTCTTTACTGTCACTGACAGAGCATGATGACAAACAGGTATCAGTACTAATTATTACAGTATTGATTGACCTACTCCAGTCGTAGGTTGTATATTTTTTAGCGTTCTTAAAGCACAACATTGCAAAGAGTAGAGTATAGGAACTTCAACTATAAATGAAAGTTCTAAATATTTATCCGGTGCAGTAAAATAGATCCCTGTAGCTTTACAATGCTTAAGAGTTAAGTGACAAATAGATAATAAGAAATTTACCTTCACGTGAAAGATCAATGCAAAATTTATGTACACTTACAGTTCACAGTTGCTAGGTCAGGTGTAATGTATCAATAAAAGAGGTAACTACATGAAAATTTCCTATGAACACAAGGATAAGTCGGTATAAAAGATTTTAATTTCTAGTGTATACTGCATCTATACAATTTGCTAAAAGAGCACACTGATTGTCTATGAAAATGTCAAAAAGCATTCAAATATAATTCTCTATCCATTTCCTTTAAACTGGAAAGTCTGTAGGGCAGGTTTTATCTATGACAAAAGCTTTCGAAGTACAGTTTTGATGAGCTAAGCATGGACCTGCAGGTACATCAAATTGCACGAAGTTTTCGAGACAGATGGTTCCCCAGACATAATAGAAAATTTGGTTACTCTGAGAGAGTGGATGGGAGATTGGAAGCTTTTAGAGGTTCAACCTTTAGTAGGTTTACAGCATCACAAGGTTATTGGCATGATCAAGATTTCAGACCCTCTGATACAATTGACTGTAATAAGCAGTCTTCAGCACCAACATCTCTGTCAGATTTTCAGCCTTCAGAGGTCTGTTCTGTGGCTTCTACAGCTGGTCACTCATTGAATGGGCAAAGAATTCGTAAGCGTAAGAGTCGATGGGATCAGCCTGCAGACACGAGCATTGATCTGAGATCCAAGGAGCAGAAGCTTGAATCAACATCGATGCAGCAATTTGATTCCAGCCAATCAAATAGTGTTGGAGTGGCATCAATGTTGATAGACAAGGTAAACAGTGACGATATGGGTTCCTCCCTCTCTGGTTCGGTTGAAGTTTGTTGCCGCCAAGATGAGGATATTAGGGTAGACAGCACAGTGCATAACATCCCTGAAGATATTCCTCCTGGATTTTCATCACCGTTCAACCTCCCTGTGGCTTCCTCAAGTCCTTTTTCAACCATTTTAGATCCTTCTCGACAGAGTATTGACAATTTGAGCTGTACTTTTTCTACAGTTGGGTACCCCCAAGAAAGATTTATTTCTCGATTGCCTGTGTCCTATGGAATTCCGTTTTCTATCATTGAGCAATGTGGAACATCCGATTCAGAAACTCTGGAGTGTTGGTGTTGGAATGTTGCTGCTGGAGTGCCTTTTCACCCATTTCCACCTTTGCCTCCATATCCCCGAGGTAAGAGAGGCCTGTCAATGTCTGCCTGTGGTACTGCAGTTAGACATTTTGCTCAAGAAGGGCAGGTCAACAGCCATGATTTTCAAACTTCTTTCTCAGAAGAAAGCACTCCTAGTATAAGTACTCATTACCAACAGGATTTGTACATTCTATCAAATAACCAACAGCTAATAAAACAGGCTGACGAATCATCATATGATTTGGGGAGAAGGTACTTTAGGCAGCAAAAGTGGCGTAATACAAAGTTTGGCCCCCTTGGTCACAGAGAAGTAATCAATGGGGATACCAGGGAATTTCAGGGGTAGGGCGAGCACTATGAGTGATGACAATATACAAAACGAAGGGTTAAGTCCATATTGCTCAGATGAAGCAAATGTTAGAGTGGATAAAGCTAATGATGATTTTTATCAGCATTAGCCGATCCAAAATCAGCATTGATTCTTAGGAAACATCGTGATCTACTGAAATTTCAATAGTACCCAATGTATTCTCAGTTTTTTCTTTCTTAGGTTTGATAGTCAATGTAAAGTTTTTTCAACTTCAGAACGGAAGTGCTTTTTTTCCAGCTTTAGTAGTACTGTGCATGAGGTTGATCTTTGCTTCCATCAGTATATGAGGTTTTGGATCTTTATCCATCAATCCGCAGCTCAAAGAGGTAGGGATTGTTATTTGTATATCATTTTCTCACAAAAGTTTAATTGTGACACGCAATGTTTAGAGGTATGAGGAAAATAAAATTTCATTGATTCTTGATGTCATTTGCCTATAATTATGGTAGATTCTAAACATTTCTTTTTCATTTATCTTAGATTAACTCATAAAATTTCTAGTGGTCAAATAAGGGCCTTGTAAATTATAGTGTTTTGAGATTATGGGTTCAATACATAGACCTATCTAAGAATTAATTTTGTACAATTATCTTGACAACCAAATATAGAGAATCAGGCGGTTATCTCGTGAGAAAAGTCAAAGTGTGTGTAAGCTAGTCTGAACACCAATGTCAACAAAAAAGGTTTAGCTGATCGATCTTGCAAAGGACGTGGACCGATGTCAGATGATAGTACTTGCATTCATTTTGTATGAAGGAACACTGCTTTTGTATTGTAACTTCGGAAAAGATTTGCGTGCCATTACCACCTGATATTGGCCTTGGAGACGTGCATGTTTTTGCATCACTATCGACGACGCCAAATTTGTTTTGCTGATGAAAAATGATCTGCAGCATGAATTCACCACAAGTTCACTTGATATGTCAGGTTCCCTTGGCATATTGACTGTAGATAGGAGGCTCTTGGTAGTAGATATACATTCATTTTATTTAGATATCCGAATTAATGGGTCTATGACTAGTCAGATTCTGATGACTCTTTTTTCTTTCTGCTTTCCTTTGACTTCTTTTTTCCTGCGGATGATTAGAGCCTTGAAGTTTTGTGCATATATATTGAATAGTTTTTTTCTGTTTTGATTCATTATTTGTTCTCTACAGGTTGTTGACCTCTAACAGTTTAGTTATGTACTTGTGATCATAGAGAAGCGTTCTAAACTTGACGTGCAAGCTGGGAAAATATTGTGCATACTAGGATAATATCAGGTCACACGTTCTTTCTTATATCTGGTTGTTTACTGAACTCTATTCATTTGATTCACCATTTTGTGGTCATTAATATATTCTATTTATAGAACAATATTTCTTAACTTCGTTGGTGGGGTCTTTAAACTATATTTGTTCTCTCATTAGATAGAATTTCAATGTTTCTTTGAGCTTATGTTTCTAAGTTCTTTAAAAAAATATTTAAAAATATTCTTTAGGTGCTGTTTACTGCAAGTTGTTTTATACGTTGCCTTCTTTCGGGAGTTGGATTCTTATAAAGAAAATATTAATAACAAGAGACGTGTTTACATTTTTAATCAATCAGAGAGTGGTGATGACGAGGGAGGGGTCAAGCGTTTCTTGGAGTACCGATCTGTGAGTTGAGACCAATTCAAGGGAGAAGGAAACTCTACAGGTTAGGCTTGTCTCTCCCCCAGGATGTAGTGTTTAAAATTTATCGCTCAAAGTTTATTTTGTTCGTTGATATAATTAAATTTACTCTAATTTATCATTTTAAACTTACAGGTTAATCATGATTTAAAATGATTCTACGTAGTATTAGAGAAGTTCTAGATTCACATGTTTCCCTTCGCTCTTAAATAGATATAGACTATTGTTATTGGGGTAGCATTAGTGGCAAGAAATGTTAATGATAACCCTCAGATTGTCAAAAATTGATTGTTCTATGAAAATGCGTTATTTTGACAACTAAAAGAAATAAATATCGCTTAATTTTCTCTTTTGTTTTATTTTAGTCCATAAATTTTGGAAAGTTTATCTTATTCTCTAACTTTCAGTTTTGTTCTATTTTAGTCTCTAGTTTTTCAAAATTTAATTTTAATTCTTAAATTTTGAGGTTTGTTTCCAAAATAATTATTATTTTTTAAAGAAAATTAACATTTTCCTCCATAAATTTTAATAATGTCTTCGCGTTTTATCTTTGATTTTATTGAAATTATTAACCTTTTCAATCAATTTCGATTAATATTGACTTCAAATGCACTATAAAGACAAATTTTTAAGTTTTTTTTTTTAAAGTATAAGGATTAAAATTAGACTTTTGAATGTTCATGGATCAAAATGGAACAAAACTTAAAGTTTAAAAGACCAAAATCGAACAAGGAACAAAATGGTTTTTTTTTACCCTTATTATTATTTTGGAAAGAAAAAACCTTTTTGATGGCAAAGCATTACATTAATTTTTAAAATGCAATGTAACCTAGCCTCCAAAGGTTCCTAGGTGTGGAGGTAATCTGTGTGAACATCCAACTATATTTCTTGACTTGGAAAATTGCAAGAATTCAATACTTGTTGGCTAAAGCATTTTACAAACTTATGATGAAATATTTAAGATTAAGCCCCTTATCTCACTTTTGTATAGTGTCCTTAATGTGTAACCATTTGACCTCCAGTATTTGTCTAACTATTTTATGATGATTCAAGTCAGCTCCAACACCAGGATTAGTTTCTTAATTACAAGTCCTTGGGATGTTTAAGTTAACTCTAACACCATTATTAGTAGTTAAAAGATGTTCAAAAGCATAGTTAATCAACATCCACTCTCTCTCTCTCTCTATTAGACTTGGGGATAAATCTAGAGATCATGCTATATTTTCTAATTTTGTTATCCATCTTAGAAATTCAAGATTCTCTTGTAGTTGTATATTTTTTTCTCTACAAATAAGAGTATATATAGACTATAGATACAAAACATTAACATGTATATGTTTAGCAGATTCTGATATGTTGAAAGATGAAGTTTCATTTTCAGTTGGTTAAAAGATCTTAAAAAGAAAGGTTGGTTGATAATCCATTGAAGTTGTTTGGATTTGTTCTTGTTTTAAGTGAAGGTTAATGAATGAAGCAATAATCATTTGATTAACTGCCACCAGGTTACTTAAATTACAGTTCTTTTCTTTAATTTCCTTCATTTGTGTTGCTCCTCATTTGATTGTAGTTTAGTTGATCATGTGTCTTTTTTGGCCTTGGTTTGCTGGACTTTGATGTTCCATCTTTCTTTTTATACCATGATGGATTTAGTTTATTTCTTTATGTTTTTTTTTTTTTTTTGTTCTTGTATTTGGAAATTTATTTATGAATTATCTTCACAATTAAAATATCATTTTGGTCTCTGAAGTTTCACGTTTGTTTCATTTTGGTCCCTAGACTTTCAAAAGTTCGATTTTAGTTCTAAACTTTGAGTTTTGTTCTATTTTAGTTCCTAAACTTTCAAAAGTCCAATTTTAATCCCTGAAATTTGAGATTTGTTATGTTTCGGCCCCTGAACTTAGAAAAAAAAAAACTTAAAATTAGTCATTTTTCTTTATAAAAATTAGCATCTTCCTCTATAAAATTTAAAATTTTTTTATTTAGGGATTGAAATTGAACTAAAAATTCAAAAACTAAAATTGAACTAAGGGATATTTTACCCTATAAAGGATGGGCACACATAATCAACGAGGGATATGATTTTAAATTGAAAATTGAATGCAGGTATATATTTAGAGACGCTTCAAGAAAAAAGAAACATTCATTAGACATGCAATTCGGGATAAATATCTAACCATAAAATCTTTGCAGTCCCAATATAATGTGGTAAATTATCTGTAATAATTATTATAGGACAGAGTTTGGAGAGATCTGAGCCGTTGATCATGAACCGAAATGTATGCGCTGAAAGTGAGGGCCACGTAGAGAGATCTTTCATAATATTGAGTTAGATTTGTTGCATCATAATCCTACACTGCACCTTCCATTTTACGTTGTGCCTTATAATATAATTTCCATTTCTTTCTCCTTCTTCATTTAATAAACTCTCTTTATCTTTACCCATTCATATCTTTTCTCCACATCATTTCAATAATAAACATAATATTGTCATTTTAATTATAAAGTAGTATGTTTTATAATTTGGAACAAATTGTTTATAACTCGGAGCACACCTCCACACCCGAAGCTTTCAACCAAATGCCTCAGTCCTTGAAGATCATGAATAATAATCGTTGCACTCTCAAAATATAGAAAATGATAAATAATCTTTTACCAAAAACACGGTATTATTAAAACAAACTATTTAGAATATAAAAACATATTAAATGAAATACAGTAAACCCCCGAATATATTAACTCGAACCTTTTTATGAAAAGTGAAATTAATTATTTTTAAAATATAGCAACTAAAATTAGGACCACATAAAATATAAATTAAATGCAGCAGGTGACCCTCTCCCATAATGTTTGATTAAAAAATATATAATATTTATACATATATTTATTTATAAAAATACAATTTAATGGGTGGGCAGATATTTGATACTTTGTGCACGTGAAATCCACATACTCTCATCCACCGACACCTATTCATTTAGTTTTATGCCCTAATTTTCGCTTATGAATATTTGTTCTTCGAGGGTTTTTTTTTTTTTTTTTTTTTTGTAAAAAATGTGGAGTTATTATAAATAAAGGTTATCTCGAACGGTTATGAAAGAAAAATTGTAATAATAACTCGTATGGATGATATTTTTATAAAGTGACTTCAAAAACTAGTTTTTAATAATCCCATAAAAACTTCAAACAAATTACAACCTCTTAAATTGAATTTCAATTTCATTTTTATTAGACCGGATACCCATTTAGGTTTATGGACTCTAATATAAGTCTGACAATGAAGTCTATCTGATCCTATAAATGCTTTGAGAACACTTCATTATATTTCAATATGAAATAATAAGACTCTCAACAATCGGAATAATCATAATCTTCTAATATTGTTTTGTAGGAATACGTTTTACAAATACAAGATAATATTTAGATAAGTGTATTCATTTTGTCGAAATGAAACTTGATACGATGTAAATTTAGATAATGTTCTAGGAATTCCCTTACTATAATCATGTAAATTGTACATTAATTTATAGAACATACTTGTGTTTATGAACTTGATTATTATGAATTTTAATAAATTCAGGTTATTATGTTCTTACTCGTATTATTTTGCTCATATTTATTTAAGATTACCATCTTCGATTTCAACTTAAATGTATTTTCAAAAAAGTCCTACAAAAAAAAAAAGTACACAATTCAACTTCATTTCACAAATTTGATCTTTAAAATTAATAGTACTAGTTCATATATAATTTATTTTCTGAGAGTTTAAACTAAAAAAGTAAAAATAAAATAATAATAGATTATTTTCAATGAATAAAAAAAATTTGACATTAAAATTTAAAATGTAAAATAAAATATAAATAAAGATTTAAACCAAAACTAATCTTCTAAAGTTGTGAATCAATTTTACATTATT
>JBBMEG010000015.1:2702257-2744190 GCA_037832605.1 Cyclanthera cordifolia | reverse complement strand
GGTGAGTCAAACAAGTGGTTTCATCTCAGCCGTTCTCTTTTGTGTTACATGCTGAATCTCAGCCATCGATTTCAGTTTTTGGTTCATACAAAAACCGATTCAATAGTTCAGGTAAGCCAAACCATGGTTCAAGATATTGAGCTGATCAATTCTAATATCTCTTGGGCCTCTTTTATTACAATTTGTTTTCATTTTGAACTTGGGCTTGTGTTCTAAGTTTTAACACAAACATTTTTAAAAGCACTCCTAAATATTATAACTTTAATTATTAAAATTAATCTAGTTGAATAATTGCACTTAAAGTGTAAACCAAGATGCTAAAATTCCTTAAATAACGTTCAAACATTTTTTTTTACATAACTAACCATTACTTTATAATTGAACATTCTCTACAAAAGAACGAGAAATACATTAACCACGAGATATTCTTATACAATAATTATAAACGTAAGTAAATTTTAAAACATTTGCATATATAATTATTAATACGTTTTAATATTGTATTTATAAATACTAGATTATAAGAAAAATAGACAATAATTATTAATACCACGACTACATTTGTTTTGTTTTTTTTGTTTTTTGTTTTTTTTTTGAAAATGATCATATTGTAATTGTATTTTTTTTTTTTTTTTTTTTTTGAAGTAAAAAAAAAAAATTGAATCTAAAAAATAATTATTTCATAAGTTTTCCACACAAAATTTAATTTTGGGCGGTTAATAAATCATACAATTTAGTCTCATTGTTTTGTTGTGTTAGCTTTTAAAAAGAAAAGATCATTAAATAATTTCTACACTTTTAGACACATATTTACGTTTATTTTACCAAGTTGGGTATAAATTAATTTCAAAATAATAAAATGAAACAAAAAA
This sequence comes from Cyclanthera cordifolia, assembly GCA_037832605.1. Lineage (NCBI taxonomy): Eukaryota > Viridiplantae > Streptophyta > Magnoliopsida > Cucurbitales > Cucurbitaceae > Cyclanthera > Cyclanthera cordifolia. The sequence continues at coordinate 2,743,318 of JBBMEG010000015.1, read as the reverse complement.
AAAAAAAAAAAAAAGATTTACAGACATGAACTAATTAAATTTAAAATGATATCATAACCTACCTTCTACCTTTAAAGGTGTTTGGTTGAAAAATTGCTAACAAGTTAGTAAAAGATCTATTATAATAGTTTGTTTGAATTTGTTTGTTTATACCAAAGTTATAATAATAATTTGTTTAGATGTAATTATTTGCAAAAAAAAAAATAATAAAATAAAAAATAATAATAATAATAATAATAAGAAAGTTTTGTTATTTTTGAGGAGTTAAATTAACTCTTCTTTTGATTATGAGTTATTTTAACTTTTTGGTGGAGAGTTAAATTAGCTCATAAAAATTGATCCTATGGATTCATAACCTATTACATAAATGAAAAAATCAAAGCATAATTTGGAGTTGGTGGCACAGTAGTTTCATTATTTGGTATTATTTCATTTCAATATCAGTGTCACATGTTCAATCTTGAAAATTGGTATTTGACTTTCAATTTATTTGAAAGCACTAGTGTCGTTTACGTACGGTTTGTGGTCTCCCTCCCAATTTTCACTTAAAAAAATGTAGTGCTCATTTGGTGACTGTATATCATTTCCATGTTTATGTTTGCACGCGGAAAAAGCTCCCCAACAATGCTTAAATTTGTCGTTTTTTTTTTCTTTTTTCTTTTCTAGATTCTTTAAGAGATGCTTGGATGTATTTACATGAGTATAGGTATTTTGATTAATTTTGAAAGAGAGTTTCGTTTGAATGTCGTCATTTGTAGATAGGTGGTAGAAAATAATTCGTTTGGATGGAATTGTTTCCAAAAGAGTTGCAGGCAATAGGTCGGTTGGATGCGATTGTTTATGTGAAGTTGTTGTTATTATATAAACTTTTTTTTATATTATGGTGTTTCATTGGATACATAATAGCTCATTTTCATTAATATTTGTCACTTCTCACATCTAAGTAATTCACCTATCTAATAAATTCGATGAGTTTTCACCCTTTTCATAGTTGCTATGAAGGGTTATTAGTGAAACTCTCTTCAAACTTCAAAGTACATCATTTCAAACCATTGTATAATACAAAATTTCAATTCAAAACCAAGCAACCATATGATGAATAATTCACTCTCATAAGAATGTGAGATACTTAACATGAATCAAGTTAAGTGTTAGTCTCATCTCGAGCCTTCAACCATGTAGGCATAAGTGGCTGAGAGTTTCTTTGGAAACTCGAAGAAAAGACTTGTATTGCTCCAGAAACTTATTAACTGAGAGCTTCACTACTCCATTTATGGAGGAAGCTAAAAAAACAAAGAGAAAATGAAAGGATTTTACCGACCTTTATAATTATAGTCTTAACACACACACACACATATATATATATATATATATATATATATATATATATTATTAGGGAACTTTCCATTTAGTTTTTGTCAATTTTGTGTATAACCAAACTAATATCCTTGATTATTAAAAAATTGGATCCATGTTCAATAACAAACCATTGGTTCAACTTTAAATTTGTTCGGTTCGATTTTTGTTTTTATTTCAATAAAAATTTTGATTTTTTTTCTCGTTCTCAATTTGATTTTTAATTTTATTTTACTAACAAAATAACAATACTTTTCATAAGTATCATTATATTTACAATGTGCTTATTACATATTTCACATTTAAATGGGTTCTTTAATCAAATTTAAATACTAACATTTTTTTATATTATTATTTATATATTCGGTTCAATTCGATTTTTATTGGTTCTTCCATCAAGAACCGAAACGATATATTTCAATTCTCTAAAATATCAAACCGAATGATCTAATATTTTTCTAAAAAATCAAACCGATCCATAGGTTTCGATTAGTTTTCGTTGGTTTTTTATTTTTCCTTCTACCCCTAATATATATAATGTATCATTTAGAAACTAAGAAGTTACATGTTGAAATCCCTACATAAATCAATAAATCTACCGTTCAAGTCTCCCGTATTGTACTAAGAAAATATATATTTGTGTATATATATATATGTGTATATAAAAATATATATGTATATATATATGTGTGTGTGTATATATATATATATATATGTATGTATATATAACCCAACTCTCATTTTGGTGTACAACAATACTATCGTTTGGAATTGAATTTGATTGAATTTTTCAAAGACATTTACCTTCAATCAAATCTCCGATGTGATAAGGAAATTTGTGAAGTGAATATTGAATTATCCTTTAACAGTGTTAGTAACAAAATACAAACGCATGGTGTAAAAGGTTGAGCAAAAGAAACTACCAAGGTTCTAAATTCTAAGGCTCTACACATCTTTATATTTTACTTGCTCTGCAATCTAGCAAGTTCAGTTGTTCTTAACTTTCAAGGTGGGTGTCTTTAACGATACATACTCACCTCTAATCATAAGCGGCGATTCGAGATCGAATCGATAAAAGAAAACTGTACGTCAAGAATTTGTTCTAACCTCTGCCAGACTCTCTGGATCTGATTTTACCACTGGAGGAGGCAAATCCACAAGCATCTGAGGAGGAGCAAAATACATGTGCAGAGACATCATGCACACTATAATTCCCAGGAAAAGCTGTTTCAGAGCACAAAGAAAATTGTTAATATTAGCGCGAGCCCGAATACGAGGCTTCATGTCTTTTATATCTTGCAGTAGTTTGCTACGAGCTTGATAGTTGAGATCATGTTTTTTTTTTTTTAATTTATAACTGGAAATCGAAGTTACGTCTTATTGGATTATATTTAAATCACTCATCAATCCAAAAATTTAAGCTGATAAGTTGGAGTAAATTTAATTATAATAATTAACACTCCCTCACTTGTGAACCGGAAAATTTAAGAAATCTCTTACAATTGGAATTAATTTTAATGGGAAGAAAAACGACATAGCAAAAATTCGAACTCATGACCTCTTACTTTGATATCATGTTAAATTATGTTAAATCACCAATCAACATAAAAACTTAAGTTGATAGGTTGGAGTAAATTTAATTATATCAACTAACACATCCCAATACATGCGCAGGCACTCGTGTCTGTTCCAAGGTTCAGACTCGAAAGATAACAAGAAATTTTACAATTAAGCTCATTTACAATTTTTGAATCTAGAACCTTCAAACGAGCATACTTAAAGACCTCAAGCCTCTACCAACGAGGCTAACCCTTCAACACTATAATTGAGATGACTTTTGGGAGGTTAAAAGACAATTCTAGTTAAATGTGTTTGGTTAGATGATAAAAATGACTCGAGATTATAAGAACACTTGAAGGAATAAAAATAAAGGATTTTTGAAGAAGCATGGACTGAGTGGTTCTTCCATAAGAAAGCTCATACAGTTTCTTTTTTGGAAAATTATAAATTTAGTCCATGTGGTTCGAGAAAGATTATAGTTTAGTCTCTATGGTTAAAAAATCTAGACTTTAGTTCCTATGATTTGGAGAAATCTACAATCTAGATCCTATGGTTTGAAAAATTAAAATTCAGTCCCTAAGATTTGATAAAATCTAAAAAATAGTTCGTCGTTCGAGATTGTTGGTGAATAAAACACGTAGAAGTTGGTTATTTTTGTGTTTAATGATGATAGTGTGAGATGAGTAATTGATTGGATAAAAACACATAATTCATATATCACATCTACGTTCTTAATTCGCCTACGATTTACGAATAACATGGATTATTTTTTAGGTTTTATCAAATTATAGGAACTAAATTCTATTTCTTCAAACCATAGGGGCTAAATTCTATATTTCTCCAATCCATAGAGACTAAATTATATATTTCTCCAAACCATAGGGACTAAATTCTATTTCTTCAAACCATAGGGACTAAATTCTATATTTCTCCAATCCATAGAGACTAAATTCTATATTTCTCGAAACCATAGGGACTAAAGTCTAGATTTATAAACCATAGGATTAAACTCTTAACTTTCTTCAAATCATAGGGACAAAATTTATAATTTACCCTTCTTTTTTAACTCAATAAAGTACTTAGAGAAGAAACGTTAGACTTTACATAAGTACTCAAGGAAGAAGTTTTTTCCACTTAAAATAACTCAATCAAAATTTATCCTAATCTCAGGCTTAATCTAGCAGTAAATTACTCCCACAAACACCATTCCGAAAAGGAAAAATCTGAAATGGATTTGCTTTTTTTTCGACTACGGGCATGCATAAAGACCATTTCGATGACTACACTACGAACATGATGGCTCGAGATGTACAAGCTATACAGGAAGAAGAGAGTGAAGCAGAGGGCATCTATTTATAAACCAGTTTCAAAGGCATCTGAGTTCACCTGCAGTGTCGGTCTGAAGTTAAACAGATACACAGATAGGACAGTCGTCAGAAGCATTGCCATTGAAGTAGAATACACCTAAATTATTGAAACGAAAAAACCATGAGCATTACAAGTATGGCCATCCAATATCAGATCTTATTTAAAGAATGGGAATAGGATATGAAGGCCATGCAAAACTGGAGAAATATCACACGAACCCTTTACTGAAGATTAAGCAGGTACCTTCACAATATTATCTGCATACTTCATCAGCCATGAAACCAAAAGCCCAGTGGAGCCAAGATTTATAACCACCATCCAGGTAGTAATACTGTATCCATTGAAGAGACGTTGCCACCATGGACCATTCTCAAATCCACCCCTAAAGTCATCTACCACAAGCCGTGCCATATTAAAAACTGCCCCAAACCTGGAAAACCACAATCCAAATGATTCTTAAGGTAAATGCCCTTCTAATCACGCAAATAAATTTGAGAAACTGATGACTTCTTTAAGCATGATATAAAATGAGCATGAGCCATTGGGTTTTTTTTTTTTTTGAAGCACATTGGTTTTCTAAGTCCTATTACGAGAAAAAATAAACATTTTTTTATACCCGTGGGCTATGAATGTGTTCAAGCCAATCTACGTAAACCTTGACTATTCTCATGAAACAATCACATGAGAATAAACAAGCACATTGGTTGTTAAAAATTTGTGGGAAAATAATTCTTAAGTTAATAGCCACTATCGATTGAACCCATCACTACCTAATTCTCTAAGACTCTCTTAACCACCGTAACTGAGCACCAGGAAGGCTAGAAAACAAAAATGAGAATAAACTTGAGAAAAGTATATTTTTCATTTTGAAAATAAAAAAGGGGTTTCGTGAATATGCTGCCTAATGTTTTTAAATGAAAAGCACAAGTAAAGTAACAAGCTTTAGATAGCTGGTTTTTCCTACAGTATCAAGTAGAAGGTCAGTGGCTATGAAACTAGACCACCACTCGATCTGTGTAAGAACTTGATTTCCTACTAACATACCCAAATTTCATCTATTGATTATGCATAGCCAATTTGTATACTAATCCTGACATGATCAAAATAAAGGGATATGCCGAGAATTCACGGTCCACTGTACATCTGGCCCTAGAAATTTTTATGGCCATAATCACGTTATCATAATGTGGAAAGTAAGAATGACCCTACTATCAATAATTGTAAATTTTTCCACACAGTAGGATAAAAAAAACTTAAGAGTAAGCAACCTGATTAACATAAACGAATGGACACTTACGTGTATAACTGAACATTCTGCCAGTATAAAGAATCATTGTTTTTCTTCATCAAGAATTCTGTATAAATGCCTGCTAATGCTGATAGACAAGCAGAAAGAATCCCTAACATGTATCCTTGAATTGGTGCTGAGAGAAGAGATTCACATGAAGCCTCTCCACATCCTTTTACCTTCATGAATTAAAATTTACAAAAAAAAAAAAAAAAGAGAAAACTCCATTAAAATGTTTAGGAACATCAATAATTATTTTAAAAAAAAAGAAAAAACAAGAAACAAACATTTCATTAAGAGTGAAAAGAAGCAAAACAGCTGTAGATACAAACCTAAAAAAGAGGGTAATAACAAAAGATACATAAAAGCAAAAAGACCAAAGTAAGGAAAAAAGAACTAGACAGTAACAAAAACAACAAAAAGCCACACAAAAGAGAACAGAAGGATTAATAACAAAGCAAGCAACCAATAAATCTTCAAGCTTTGAACTTCATAGACAAAACACAGCTACAAACAGCAACACCAAATCCATTGGATGTAGAATAAACCTATCGACAGTGTCCCGACAAAGATAAACAAGCAATTATAGATTTAGGGTCATCTATACTTACTGAGGAATGAGCCATATCCACTGGATGCTAATGGAAGAGAAATGATAGATTTAAGGCTAAGCGTTTTCAAGAAAAAGACAAAGTATAACGCCTGTAGAGAGAGACAATATCAGGTACTGGCAGTGGAGGATCTTCTACTTCTCTGTCACCAGAGAAGGAGGAGAAAAAAGTAAACGTGGTTTAGGGTTTTTTGGGAGCTTTTTCACTACAAGATTGATTTTTAAGGTCATGCAGCTAAAGTTTAGGTAGGTGATCACAATGAATAGACCATAACCTCTGACCAATTTAGGATTTAGAAGGTCCTTATTTGACTATTGAACCAACTCATGATGGTTAAACAATTTTGTAACTATTGGATCCATGATTTCTTGCATAAATCAAAGTAAATAACTAACTAAATAGATTCACATTAAAACATACTACAACCTGCGCATACACTAAATAAATGAGTAAAGTGGACTTTGTTTGAAGTTGTAGCTTGCTTACAGAAATATTCCAACATACATACGCTTAGAAATTCCCATTGGAAATTAATGTTTAACTAAGTCTAGCCTTTAGTCAGGAATTCATATTGATCTGTAATATGCCTATTTCAATCACTCTTAGTGTAACATGCCTATTTCAATCACTCTTAGTCTTCCCTTCATTTCCCATTTATCTTACTCATCATCGAAGAGAAGGCATCTCCAAGAGCACTTTACTTCCACGAAATTCCCAAAAGTAGTAACAAGTCCATAAGCAAGATTTGAATAAAAATAGAAGTTTCATTCTTTTCTAATGCAATACCTGGCTAGTGGTCGTCCCAACTGCCAACAGAACAATAGCCATCCACTGCAAGTTGGATAATTTCTTCCTTAGAAATAGCCTAAATCAGGAAATACAAATATCTGTTCTTGTGTGAGAATAAGAATCCAATAACTGATATGTATTGATGCAGCATACCCATTTTTTGTATCTAGTAGAGAATCACCTGAACAAAATTCCAGTCGTGACAATCTTCAAATTGCCCATTATCTGATATGTGGATGTGTCCACATACGTCAGAGTAGCAAACTGAACATTGTTGTGGATCAGATATATAATTGAAGGAATCGGATATAAACGAACAGTCCTCCAATCAGTGGTCATTTTCGGAGGAGGAGATTTCTGGGTCTCCTTCCACAGAAACATACTCGATACTAAAAGCTGCAAAATATACATTCAGATAAGATCAACAATACAAAAGATAAAGAAAATCAAATTGATCAAAAGAACGCAAAGCACCTTAAAAACTTCCGCAAGAAAGGGGACGGTGGCATAGTCATATTCATACCTACCATTAGTTTGTGATAACGTAGTTAAAATTCCCTGCCATACGTAGAAGGTAAAAATACATGATTCGTTAGCCAAGATCTCAAAAGCCTCAAAAACGAAAACGAAACAACAGATTATAACTAGTAATGCGAAGATAACTCAAATCATCAAGTAATTAAATCAATCGAAGTTACAAAACTATGGCTTAGCAACACATTTAAAGTTTCTACAACAAACGAACAGAACTTCATCCATCCATGGTGTTCGAAATGTGATCGAAAGTAAGTGGCGAAGTTTCAAATTATGTTGAGAGAAATGAGAGAGAATTGATTTGGAATCGCAAACCTGGGAACTGGTGAGTACAGTAAGAAGCAAAGCGACCATGTACCACTGCATTTCGAGAAATCTGCGCAGAAACAGAGATCAGAGAAGAAAAGAATCTAGGGTTTGTTGAAAGCAAGAATTACAGAGCGTAATTGCGAGAAATCGAGATGGTGTGAAGAAGAAGAAAAAGGCATTCGGAAATGGTGGGATGGAGGACGAGGGAGATGATATTGAGATGGGGATCTTCGCTACAAAAAATAAATTGAAAAAATTCGATTTTTGATATAGAAAACTGATTTTTTTTTTTTTTTTTTTTAATAATATAAATAATAAATATATCCATTAGTAGCAATCTTTCATCAATTTCATGTTTCCATTTAGATTTTAATAATATTCAAAATTACTATTTAAAATGTGGATTTATTTTGAAGATCTAATAAATACAGTCAAAATTTTAGTTTAATATATTTTTTAAGAGTATTTAGAAGTATCGATTAGTGATTATTGCAGCCAAAATTTTATTTTGATATAATTTGTAAGAATATTTAGAATGAAATTTTATTTTAAGTATTTAAAAAGAATGATTAACAATGATTATAATCAAAAACTTGTTTGAATGTAGTTTTAAAGATATTTGAAATTAATATTAAGAATGAAATTTTATTTTAAGTATTTATAAGTAATGATGATTGTTTGAACATAATTTTTTTTTTTAAGTGTTTGGTAAATATTAATTTGAAATATTCTTTCAAAATCTCAAATATTGGTCATTTGTCTTTTGTCCTTAATTTAATTATAATTTTTTTTAACATTAATAATTTTATCGGAGGACGATCAATTGAACTTGAATATTTGAATTTTGTCCAACAATTTGTTTTTTATATATATATATATGTATATATATATATATATATTTTTTTTTTTTTTTTTTTTTTTTACATCACCTTTAAAAAAAATTATTTAAATGAAAAAATAATTGATCGTATGATTACATACTTATATTGTTGAAATTAATTTATTTTATTTTATTTTTGTTAAAATACTATTTTAGAATACGTATTTTACAATTTGTTTTAGAATACATATTTTTTAGAATACGTATTTTACAATTTGTTTTAGAATACATATTTTGGTGGTTGGCCTAGGACGGGCGTGATCACCCGCGATATAGTGCGATTATATATTCTAAAAAAAACCCTATTTCAATCCATTTTAATCAAATATGTTTATAAATATAATAAAGCTTATCTTTTTCATTTCTTTTTTTAATGAAATTTAATATAAAATTTGATTTGAAGTTTGATAGCATGTTCGGGAGAAGTTGAAAATGAGTTGGAAATAAAACAAACAAAGAGAAAGGTTTTCTCTTTATCTCTTTAGATCCACTTAAGAATGTTGTGATATCACTGAGTTACTATTTTTGTTGACTTATCATGTTTCTCGTTAATTTCTCTTTTACAAAACTTATTAATCGACTCTTTTGACCAAAACTTTCTTTCTCCAAGTTTTAAAATATGTTAAATTATATTAACATTACTATAATCATAATTTTCAAAAGAAATTATTAGTCTAACTTATTACAACATCAATTTTAAACTTTATTGAAAGTATATAAACTAAAGTTTAACATTTAAAATTGTTAATATCAAAATATAAACAAAATTGCTATATATATTTAGTGTTTGAGATGCTTATTAGAGAAACAAAATTATAGAAAAAAATGAGAAGTATTTGTAGAAATGTTGAAATTATACAGAAATTATGTAAAAATGATTATGGTAGTCCAAATGTATATGAGGTATTAATTATTCTGTCTCTTGCTTCAGAAAAAAAAAAAATAAATAAATAAATAAATTATTCTTCCAATTACTTTTCCAAGTGTTTGTTCGGCGATACTAACAATTATTAAAATAAACTTTTATCACTCTACTTCAAACGATATTTAAACGAATTAATGTAATCATTCATTTTAATCTCTAAAGATAATTATTCATTTTTAATCACTCGTTTTCAACAATTCAAAAATAATCATTCATTTGCAATCACTCATTTCTAATTTCTCAAAATAATCAATCATTTTTAACTCTATCCAAACGAACTATTGTCTGTAATCTCTACAAAAACAATCATCCAAACAAGTTAATAACGTTAACTCATCTACCTATAACTAATTTAAATGAACTATTACTAAAACTCAAATTTTTAATCATTCAAAATAACTCTCATTTATAATCACTCTACAATTTTATATTCAAACACCTTCGGAATATTTTAAACAATCATGGACCAATTAAAAAAATATCGAATTAGTCTCAATGGAGCCTAAAATTATTATCGACCTTGAAAAATATTTTAATAAGAGGAGCGTATGTTCCAAATTCCCGCAAAAAAGCAAACATTTTTATGATATAAATGTCTGAGTTCAGCTCAAAAGAGCATGTTTAATACTCATGCAGATCTTCATCTCTATAGGTAATGTGACAAAAGATCATCTCTCCTTCCAATTATTAGAACCTAAGATAAAGAAAAAACATACCATTCCCATGTCCAGCCAAGGTATATTTTGAGGTAACCAGAGCTCCAAGCTTAATGATCATTTTATAACATTTTTATTTTTTGTTTCTTATTTTGAAAGAAAGATAATCTAAAACATGTTTCTTTTAGTTAGACAACATCTAGGAATGTTTGGAGGATATGATTATAGAAAAGATAAGAATATCGAAAAGAATTATTATTATTTGAGGCGAAGAAAATGATTATAGAAATAACGATTGTTTTTTGCATAAAGTAAAAAGAATGGTTAAGAAGAAAATAATTATCTACGCAGAAAACGATTATGAGAAAATAAAATAAAGAGAGAAAAGAAATTGGCGAGAATGGAAAGTGATTGTGTAAAAAATGAAAAGTGTTTATGAGGATGTTTGTTTGCTTGACGTTATCAACGCACTGTTACAAATGAGAATGTAGGACTGTCTATTCTAGTGAATATTCTACAAAATGGAGTTCAAGAAGAAATCTTGTATTTAAAAATAGTTGGCAAGACTATCACATTAGGTTTAAGCAAGAAGGTCAAGATAAGAAGATGTGAAACAGAATTGTTGGGACACCCACAATCAATGGATTGGAGAAAATAGAGCTTGAAAAGACCACATGTGTAACCTTCGTATCATTACCTGAAAAGATAAAGGAGGAAGGAGTGAATAACGTGTGGAGCAATGAATATAGGTTCACTTGAACCACTAGATGCACCTCAAGTACCGATCAGTTGAAGCAAATAAAGAAACTCAAGATTCGAAGCACAATAAATTGGAACATGACACCATAGAATTGACCATCGACCAAAATGAAGTTTACATTCGACTTCTAATCATAACAACGGAAATTGAAATTACAAGGAGCAACTCTTGTTCTGTGATAGCAGGGAAATACTAGAGGGAATATAAGAGGAAGGCAAGCTCAATGGACAGACCCACTTCAACATGAGCAAGGTAGTACGAGGCACAAACATCTAGCAAAAGTTAGTAAGTTCCACCTTGAGAACAAGGCAGGCAGTATTGTGATGACCTCATAATATTATAACTATTATGGAAAGGGTAAAATAAGGATTACAAAAGGGTAGGGTGTATGACTCGGTATGAGTTGTTAGTCTTCTATGGTGAGGGAGACAGGGAGAATAAATAGGAATGTAATGGGAGAAGGATAAGGGGTCTTATTTTGGAGGCTAGGTCCAAGGACTTGGGGGGAGAGGTGCCCCATTCTCTCAAATTCACCGGTTAGCTTGTCGTTGTTCCTTATCATTTAATCTTGTTATTTTTGTTAGTGTTTGTATTGAAGTACGGGATTATGAATGTTATTTGAGATATATTGAGGTTTCTATCAATATTTCTATTCTTTAGGTGTTTGGTATTGTTTTGTAAAATTTCTAGAAACTGGTAAGGTATAGGATACCTTAAGAATGAAAAGTGTTTACGATGATGTTTGTTTAACATAATTAACGAGCTATTACAAATAAGCTTTTATAAACGACCACATTCAAACGAGCCATTATAATCACTTATTTCAAGTAACTCAAAATAATCACTCATTTTTAATAACTCATTTCTAATCATTCAAAACAAGCATTCATTCCTAACAACTCATTTCTAACCACTTATTTCTAACCGCTCAAAACAATCATTTATTTCTAAGCACATCCAAACCAGCTATAATTAAAACTCAAATTTCTAATCACTCAAAATAACTCCTCATTTATAAATCACTACAATTTCACAACCAAACACTTTCTATGAAAAAAATGAAATTAAGAGAGATTGAATGAATATTGATTGTGGAGAAGATGATTGTCGATGGCCCATAAGTATTCAAGTTCATGACCTATTAATCATCGTCATAATCCAAAACATGTCTGGAAATTATCTTTTCTAAAAAAAAATAACAAATCAAAACGAAATGGGGTTGGTAGCTATTGATAGTTTCTTGTACTCTCTTTAACTTTTAAGTTTTTTATAATTACATTGAAAGTTAGGATAAATCATTTTTAAAAACAAAAAACAAAAAATCAAGCGTTTTTAAACATGTTCCTTAAAATCATCAAACATGAAAACGATTCTAAAAACTAGCTGCCAAATGAACAAAGAAGCGAAGAGACAAGCAAAATAAACTTTTAAAGAAATTAATAATGAAGCACAAGATATTACCTCAACTAAGCACCCCTACTGTCTTATCCTATATAAGCGCTTTTTGTATGATGAGACAAATAAGGCAGCGACTATCTCAACTCCTATTCTCCAATATGCCTAATGCTGTTTTTTGGGGTCAGTTGAAACATCAAATCCAGGAGGAATGAAGACTACATCGTCCCATGTTGAAATAGAATTGTCCTGTCAATGAAACAAAATTACAACTTACTTTGCTTCTTTTTTTTTTTTGCCTCTTGACAAATATTTAAAGAGCGCGAAAGAAGCAGGCTTCTCAAATCTCACCTTCATTCCTTTTATAATTTCTTCAAAAACACCAACCTACAAAATTGAGAGAGAACTTTTAGAGTGTGATCGGGGCGAAAGTTGAGAGTTATAATAATGATATTTATAACAGGAGTTAATGATAATTGTGTTGGTGGTGCAAATTATTATAACTGAGAGTTTTATTATAAGAGAAGTTATCACGATAGGGCTGAGAAGTTATTATAGTTGGGATGAGGGGCTATTGGCTTTTCTTCTTTTTTTTTTTTTTTTTGGAGGTTAAAACAAGGTTAGTGGCTAATCTATTAGTTATTCTAACTGGTGGCCTAAACACAAGTTGGATTATTATGACCCAACATAATCCATCCTTAAACAGAAGCCAAACGCCCCCTAAAAGTTCATGTCAACAGAACATGCTTAACTAGCAAAAAGCACAGAGAGCTATACCTGTATATCCCCAGGCCGGAAGGCAGGATTAATTTGATTTTGTTCACTAGATGCTCTTTTTAGAGAATTCTCCAAATCCTCCTATAAAGAGAATTAACAAAATAAAATTAAAATTAAAAAAAAAATTCCAAGATTGAGAGTTATAACAATGAATCCATGTAAAGATGATAGTCCAAGATCATGAAAAACTACTTTTCCTAACTAACCTTTCTGAAAAAGGCAGGGCGGTAACTCTTGTTTTGGCTCCTCAGTATCAAGCTCTTTGACTGTGGAAAGTGCATAAAATTGATTATATCAGTCCCAAATGTTTAGAAGCCCTCAACAAGGTAATATTAGCCAGATCAAAAATAAAAAAAAAATGAAAAAAAAATGCATTCATGCAACATAACAATGACTGAAGAGAAATGGAACTTTGAAATCCGAAAAAAAATTTAATCCTACAAATTTCTATATTTTGCAGTCTAGAAATGCAAGGTATATTTGATTCCCCAAATAGGCAGCAAAAAAGAGTTTTGAAGCCATAATGACTGGTGTGTTTGGGAAGGGAGAATGAGAATGATTATGGGGAGGAAATGAGAATTAGGGGGAGAATAATAAAGCGAATGATTATTTGTGTTTGTGGCGAAGAGAATGATAATGAGGAAAATAAAATAATATAAGTGAAAAATAGTTATGCAGAGAATAAAAAGTTGTTACAGTAAGAATAAAAAGTAGTTAGGTGGAAAATAAAAATGTGTCTACGTGGAAATGATTCTCGATGGCCCAAATACCAAGAATTATCCCCATTCTCATTCTCTCCCTTTATTCTTGGTAGCCGTAACATACCTGGCTACCTATTTTGAATGCATTGATCTGTTAAATTTCGAAAGCACAAAATGCATTATAAGAGAACAAGCCTCTTGATCGCCTCAGCCCTCAGGACAAGAAACCACCAAGAGGCAAGAAACAAGAAGTGCAGTGAAACAGGGTGTATTTAAATGAACTAATAGATTATGTAGTATATATTCTTTAAAATAGACACAGAATCTCAGAGCCTTCGAGCTTAAAAGCTATTTTAATGTATGAATTAAAAGTAATATTAATTCTTTAAAATAGCCACAGAATCTCAGAGCCTTCGAGCTTAAAAACAATATATAATATATGAATTAAAACGTAAATCAGTTTTTCCAAGCACTAGGTGAGGAAAGATGAGTGTCTGACTGAAGACACTCGCCTTGGCTTCTTTGTTACAAAATAAGATTTTTTTTCTTTTTGAAATTTGTGACTGTACGAGTCAGCTTGTGTGCACCCCGACTATTGTTACGAACATATCGCCTGACATTACAACATTTAGATGTCAAGGAAATTGGTAGTATAATAATTTCTAGGTAGGTGGTCAACATAGATTGAACTCATCACCTCTTAAGCACCCTAAAGCCCTCTTGACCACTAGGCCACTCCATGATGACTTGTTACAAAATAAAATTGACGAGTAGAAACAAAGAGTACGGATTTTATATATATAAAAAATCACATACAATGATAAATTTTTTAAAGAGTTTGTATACTTGAACACATTTTACAACCCTACAAAATTTGTTTTTCTTAGAATCTTATCCAACAACAAAAAGTTTGGTTTCTTGTGGGAAGGACAATAAAAATAAGTACGAAGAAACATTATTATATACCTATATGAAAAACCAAAAGTCGGATATTTGATAGAGGGAGGTGGGAGTGGAACTAATGACATCATTGGAGGAAACCAAAGGCGAGAAACTATCAAGGAAGAGGAGAATATTTTTCCTGTATGGCTAAAAAAAAACCGAGTAGGAGGCATAGATTATTGTTGATCCCTTGCAACTTCGAGGGTAATCAAAGAAGAGGAAAGAGTTTCATTCTGTTCTCCTTTCCTTCATATTTTGAGCTTTGAAAAGGAAGGGGGTAGGTGCACAAACTTCAATGGTGAAAGAGGGAAAGCTCAAGAATGTTGCGGTTTGGATTTTCTTCACTCCCAAGCTCCTATAATATACTAGTTTTTTCCCTTCAAGTTTAAGCTCACCACAATATGTGAACATTTCGCTCAAGGTGACAACGCCACCACGAGTCCACGACCAAAGCATAAGTACGAAATGCATGCCATGGACTCGGGCTGAGGCATTGTAGGCAAGAGGCACCTCACCTCTACCCTAGGCACATTAAGGCACTCTCCTCAATAACACCTCTATCGAAAATAAAAAAAAGCAGGGGAAAATGTGGAAAGATACATTGATTCCAGCTTTACTTGCTTAATTGTTTAACAGAAATATTATTTTTATCATTGAGATACACTAATACATTCATAGTTTTTGTTCATTTGGCTTTATTCTGTACGTTTCCGTTCTACTTTAACGGAAAACTGTAGAGTTCCAATATATCACTCATGTACCCAAACAACTGAAAACCTGGTGGATTCAAACTATAACTAAATTCTCAAAGTCAAACAGTTATGCATCATAAACAACTAAAATCTTTAAAAAACAAATGAAAAAGGATTGGTATATATCTGATTCGGATTTGCAGCTCTAAGAAGTTAATTTAGCATATATCTTTGAACTCAAAGTTCAGCGGTCAGTCATTGAGGAAAAATGATGAGAATTAAAATTAACAACATTGATTAAATGTTAAAAATAATCATAAACCTTTCAACAAGGCAATAAGTAGCATTTTCTTTTATAAGGCAATAAGAAACCTCATACTCAGAAAAAACTGCCATTATAACCGTGACTGCTAATTTCAACATCAAAATTCATAGATTTCAGCATTGCTGAAAAACATTAGTTTTTGGTTTGAAAATGCTTTTATTTTTAGTTTTCAGTTTTTGAAAGTTAAGCTTATTTACTAACATTTTCTTTTGCTTTCTAATTACTTTTGGAACAGTTTTGAAATTATAGCCCACTATTAGAAATTCGCGTCCTTTTTAATCTAACTGAGATTTCAAAAATACTTTTTTGGATATGAAGATTTAAAGAGTACATTTGAAAAGTGACTACTCGAACAAAGCTAACATGATTTTCAAAAACAAGAAGTGAAAACAAACTCGAGAATGATCAAGATCACACTTCCAAAGTTAAAGGATAGCAGATTCCTAGCAGTGCCTCTTTCTCTACCATTGAATGTGAATTTGAAAATTTTTGGCAAATGAACTATGAGTACCAATTTTCAATCAGAAATGTTAGAAATTAACCTGGAAAACAGGAACTCCGGGAAATCCACTAGCAGAAATGCCAGCCTTTTCTCTTTCCTACGCTTAAACAAGAACATAATAAATAAAGGTGATGACAACTGAAGAGCGCATGATAAAATTTTAGACCTCAGCCACAAGTAGATAAAGAAAAACAACACAGAATTATCTGAACTGAAGAGAAACAAGTAACAGATATAGTGATTTGGTACTCATAAGTCATAAGAAAAAAAAATCTAAAATAACTAAATTAAAATACCATTTCAGCTTCCCAATAAACATTCCTCCATAAACACTTTTTAGTCTCTCCAATAATCATTTTGTTCTCTCGATAACCACTTTTCATTATCTCTGTAATCATTTTTCATTCTTCTCATACTAACTATTTCATTCACCTCATAACCATTCTCTTCACACATGTTTCTCTCAATAATCATTTTGTTGGTTTTGGCAAAATATTAGAAGGGAATTACCTCACATCGGAAAGATGCAAGGAAGTGGAGTACTCCAAGCACCATAAAATGAGCATAAGGCCTTGGATTCAAGGCATCCTAGTTATAAGCACTTTAACCTTGGTGTACTGACAGTGTTCGTGTAATTAGAGTCGGGAAGAGAATTATATGTGATTGTAACAAATTTCACATTGTGGAAGTTCTTTCTATCCGTGGTTTTTTCTCCGGTTTTGGAGTTTTTTCACATAAATTCTTGTATTCTATTTTGTTGTTTTTCCTTTTACTTTCTCGGTTATATGACATTCCTGCTTATTCCGGTGATAATCTGAGAAGATTTTTCCCAACACATTCACCCGATAAAATTCTCCCCTCGTATTCTCATCCTCCCTATAATTCTCGTTCTCTTAGCCCTAAACACCCTCAAAGGGAGATGGAGAGAGAACTTACATCCATAGCGTTCTTAACCTGAGAGCACTCCGGAACCAATCTGAAGGCCACCCCATCAACATGAAGCTGAAAAACCTGCAGAAAAGAACCAAACCAACAACAATGAATTCCGAGAGAAATTCTAAACACATACACAAAACACAGCAGAAATTAATAACACCCACTTTATTCAAAGCAACCGGCACAACTTTAGACCCGCTCTGAGCAGAAGGATCCATGGTTCCAATATGCTGAAGAAGCACATCAGCATCCTCCTTCTTAAAGCAAAACAACCCCATAGATTTTGCAGTCGAAACACCAGAAACCAACACGAATTCCTCAGCCGCATTGCTGAGAGCATAAACAGGAATACCCGCCAGCCGCTCTTCGATCGCCTTCGTCGACAAGGCGAGACCGGGCCGGGGAGATGGGATGAATGGAGTCTTCGAAGCTTCAGCAACCCGAGCCCAAAGTGGGTTTCTAGAGACGGGATAAGAGGGCGAAATTGAGGATTCGGTTGCACGATCCGCTTGGATTTGGAGGTTGGAGAAGGTGGATTGGAGATGGGTTTTGAGGGAAAATGGTGGATTGAATGGCCGAAAGTTGGAGAGGTTGTGGAGTAGCCCAGAGCACTGGTTTTGAAAGTTGGCTATGGCTTGACAAAGGCTGGTTTCGAATTGGCGGAAATTTTCTCGGGAACTCATTTCGTCTGGAGAAAGAATGAATAATTGTGGTTTTGCAGTTGCAGAAGAAAGTGAACTCGTCGCCAAGATGCGATTTCGGAAGCAACACTGTTCGAGGGGTTTATCGTGACGAAAGCAATTTTCATATTCTTTACTGCTCGGTGGGACTACTATTAGCAAAGGAGAGACAATAACAACATATGATTTTCCATAAACACGTTAAAAATTATTCTTTTAATCTCTCTTAATTACTTTTTATTATTTTTATGACTATTTTTTATTAATTATTTTTCACTCTCCTTATTTTTTTTATTTTTTTTTTAATTATTTTTCTTTTTATCCAAACACAATTATTCATTGACTCATGATCACAAACATAATTAATTATTCTCTTGGTAATTTTCCTTCCTTCCATAATTATAATAATTCTCATTCTTTTTATTCCAAACACATTTTAGTGGCTAAATTATTTTACCTTGTTTTTTTTTTCATTGTTTAGTGGAAATTCAATACAAAATCACTTACGGGTTCGATCATGAAAATCGGTATTTGACTCTCATTTATTTGAGACTAGTAGTGCTCCATATGTAAAGTTTGCAGTATCTCCCCTTTGTACTCAAATTTTTTTATCAAACATACCCTTGAACTTTGCAAAGTTTCAAGAGATTGTTTAGTGGATGTTCAGTACAAAATCACTTACGAATTTGATCCTAAAAATCGATATTTGACTCTCATCTATTTGAGATTTGTAGTGCTCCCTCTCTGTAAAGCTTGTGATCGCTCCTCAAATTTGTACTAAAAAAACTATCAAACATACCCTTGAACTTTGCAAAGTTTCAAAAATATTCTCGAAGTTTACAAAATGTTTCAGAAATGCTTCTATCGTTGTATTTGGATGAAAATCATTAAAGTTTAGTTTAAAAATTGACTTAAAATTTTAAAAGTTCCACAAATACTTTCACAATTATATTTTGAATGAAAAATGTTAAAATTTTGTTTGAATAAAAATATCTCTTGACAATCGAGAAATATTCAAAAAATAAAATTACTCTAAAATTATTTATTTGAAAAAATGTAATCACAATTTGATCAACTGAGTTTCAAAGATTCAAAATGCATAAACTTAATTGATTAATCAAAAAAGAAATAAATTTTTGTTACGATGACTTTTGTATGTATATAATTCAACAACTATTGATATAAGTTTGAAAACATAAATCGGGTAGGTTCAGGAAAAGTTTTTTTTTTAAAGTTAAATGATAACTTATCATTATTTTATTTGGTGAGATTGATTTCTAATTGAGTTATTTAAATAATTTAGCTTCCTAAATATTTAATTTTAATATCAAACTCTATATACAAATAATAAAATTTCAATTTTTTCATAATTGATTTCAATTTTTTTTTTTTTTTTTTTAACATGGCATCGAGATTGTCCACAATAAGCGACCGAGCAGTTAAGACATGGGACTTTTTGGGCATGTTACCTCTAGCGTCGAAATTATTGGGAATGCTTAAATTTAATACTTTTGAAGTATCTTGGATTTTGGCCTCGGGACATGATATCAGACCATGTAGTCGGGCTCAAATGCCAACAAGATTAATAATATAATATAATATTAGTTTTATTGATCATTTTATACCAAATCGATAAAAATCGAACCAAACCATAATAATTGTCTAACATAAGAGGTGAGGGGTCTTCAAACTCAAAGTTCATCGAGTGGAGTGGAGGGGGGGGCACCAAATTTAAGCAAAACAACGTAAACAAACCACAAGGAGCAAGAAATTATGAGCGTGTGCTTAGAAACTTGTTTTAACCATCTGCTGCACGTATTCCCTCGTTCTTCATCTTCTTCAAACCATTTCCACTCTAAGAAAAGCAGCTACCACCCCTACAAAATTCCACCCCCAGTGCCCTACGCCAGGGCTCTTCTAACCCTAGCCACACGTGCCGTTCAAACACATACTCCCACGAAGCATGCGACTCTTTTGGTAGACACTTTTTACGAACACCATACCCTAAAAGCTTTGCTCTCTGACCTTCGCAGAAGGGGTACCTGTCCTTTGCTATTGCTTAAACGCTATGGAGATTGGGACGCTGACTGTTTCTGGGTTGTTGTTAAATTCCTTAGAGAAGATTCTAGATCCAATCAAATCCTCAAGGTGCTGCTTTTTTCTCTTTCTTTTTCTTCTTTTTTTTGTTTTTTTTTTTTTTTTTTTTTTTAAATTTATGATTTTAGGGTTGAATTATTCTTTGGGTTTTCTTTGTTTGGTTTGTGATGATTTTGTAACCTAGAATTTTCAAATCATCTCTTCCTCTGTCATTCGGCTTGGGGCAAAGGAAAGTTAGTGTTAGGAAAGTTCCTAAACTAACCATCAAGAATTAAAAACACTAAAACTTTCTTGTTTTACTAAAGTTTTTTTTTTTTTTTTTTTTTGAAACTGGGAAATCGGAGTTTTACTAACTAGATTCGAGGTAACCACGTCTGTCATTTGGCTAGGTAGCGGGAGATATTAAAAGAATAGAGACAAACAAGGTGTCTACAAATTAATGTCATTTGTGGTCTCGAACCTGATACCTTGAGGAAAGCACACTTTCAACGCCAAGCCTTCAAAACCGTCGTGCCACCCTTTGGGAACAAGTTGTTTAGCTAAGTCCAAGGGCATAGCAGAAAAACCATATTATTTAGAAGATCGTGAAGAAAACAAATGTTTAACAAACGGAACACGAAAATGAAGAGATTCTATATAGTGTTTTTTTCATAAAACTCTTATATAACATATAACCAGAAATATATAAAAGTCCAATGCAAAAACATAAAACTCAATCGACATATTTTATTGGTATCGGAATTCGGAAGTGATGCCCCTGGCCCCAATCCCCCTGGGCGATTTGCCCTTGGATCAGCGAGATGCCACTCCAAGTATTTGTAATGCAACGAAGTTCAAGACATTTCAAATGTTTATATTTTTGTTTGGGATGCAAACCACAATACTCGTGGTTGATAATACAATCAATATGCAAGTTGAGTTGTGCTTTTCGGCTAGGAAAGTAGGTGAATGGTTAGGTTGGTGAAATGTTCAACCTTCAGTTTCGTTGACAGGAAGATATAGATAACCTGAGTCACTAATCTGCTGTCATATTTTTTTCAGAAGAGTAGCCCTCAATTTTTGTTTGAAATACCAAAATTTTGTTTTAATGAAGCTTTATGTTAATCTTCTGCAAAATAGGAAAAGTTCATTGATATAAGCTCGGAAAAACATTATAGAACTTAAGGTGTTGATTTGCAACGTTTAAGAATCAAACTCTAGAGACGTAATTTGATCAAATGGGTGTAATGGTTTCAATCTCTATGGTTCTCGAGAGGTTTGTGCAATTTTCCCCTAGAAATAAGGCTCTGATATTCTACTTTTTCTTTTCAAATAACTATCTATTTTTGTCCTCAAAGGGTGGCACAGTAGTTGAAGACTTGGGTTTTGAATGTGCTCCCTTAAGGTCCCAGGTTCGAGGCCCATCTGTGACTGTGACCATTAATTTGTAGACATCTATCGTGTCTCCATTACTTTGATGTCTTCCGATGCCTGGCTTAGGGACGGGCGTGGTTACTCCGGGTATAGTGGAGCAAAGCTTTTAGTATAGTGTAGCATAACTTTGATTTCCCAGTTTCAGAAAAAAAAAAAAAATATATATATATATATATATATATAATGGCTTGTATCTTAGTGTTTTTTACAAGTTCTAGTGCTTGTGACCAATGAAATTTCGAAACTTTATGCAGCTATTTGATGCGTGGAAAAGCATCAAGAAATCGCGGAACAATGAGAGCAACTATGAGAAGGTAATAATTCTATTGAGTCAAGATGGTCTAATGGAGGATGCTGTATCAGCATTTCAAGATATGAAAAGTATTGGCCTTCGACCATCTTCGGGTACTTATAATTCGCTCATTCATGGATTTTCTGCAAGAGGTAAATTTGAAAATGCTATGCTTTTCTTCAATGAGATGAAAGAAATCGATATGATACGAGATGCTGATACTTACGACGGCCTAATTGAAGCCTACGGAAAGTATAGAATGTACGATGAGATGGTGGAGTGTCTGAAGAAGATGAAACTGGATGGATGTTATCCAGACCAAATAACTTACAATTTGCTTATCAGAGAGTTCTCCAAAGGCGGTTTGCTTAAAAATATGCAAGGATTATACCAAACGGTTCTTTCAAACAGAATGGAATTGCAGTCATCTACATTGATTGCAATGTTGGAAGCTTATGCTAAATTTGGTATCTTGGATAAAATGGAAATGTTTTACGGAAGGATCCTAAACTCAAAGATTAATATGGAGGACGATCTAATCAGAAAATTGGCTCTAGTTTATATTCATAACCATATGTATTCTAGACTAGAGACCTTGGGTATCGATCTATACATTAAAGTCGGGAAGACAGATCTTGTTTGGTGCCTGCGCCTTCTATCGCATGCTTGTATATCAAGTCGAAGGGGTATGGACTCTGTTGTTCAGCAAATGGACAAAGGTAATGAAATTTGGAATGTGACTGTTGCGAACATTATACTTCTAGCTTATTTGAAAATGAGAGATTTTAAGCGGCTCAGAGCACTGTTCTCCGAAATACGAGCAAGACATGTTAAACCTGATATAGTAACCATTGGAATTCTATTAGATGCAAATAACAAAGGATTTGATGGAAATGAAATTTTAGAGGCATGGAGAAGGATGAACTTGCTATCTAGAGCTGTCAAAACGAAAACTGACTCGCTTGTTTTAGCTGCATTTGGAAAAGGGAATTTCCTTCGAAACTGTGAAGGGGCATACGCTTCCCTGGAACCTATGGATAGGGAAAATAAAGTTTGGACTTATGAAGAACTCATTGATCTAGTTTTTGAAAAGCAGAGGGGAATGGGACTGGAACTGAAAACCTGATAAACTAGCTAGTTGCATATAGGTGTAACTTTTTTTTTTTTTATATCTGTGACTGTTTTGTACAAGCTTACTTGCACCTTGATTATTATTACTGTATATACTCGCCTTATCCTACAACATTTGAAAGTCAAAGAAATTTATAGGAAATTAATTTTAATGTAGGTGACCATTTTGAATTGAACTCGTCACCTCTAATACATGTGTTGTAAATTTGATGTATTTTAAATGTTTATTACTTTACTTGAATGGGTAGTACAGATAAGATTAGCTAGCATTCTTCTCTGCTAAAGCCCTAAAAAACAACTCTATTTCCGTTGATAGTCTATCATGATTGTGTGAATCTGATTGAATCAAATGAATAAGATACTCATAAACTTCTCCCAAATCGCCATCCACATTAGCAAACACATACCCAATATCTTTTTCTGTTCGAGTACTCCCATAATGCTCAGAGTATATCTGCTTCCTGCAAGACTGAAGAGACCAAGTTTATATTAGAATTTCCAAAATTTATAATTTAGTTAGTTCATCAATTTCTATATCGATGATCACAATGAAGAAAGTGGAAAAGGTAACTTGAATAGACTAAAATACCATGCAGGCATGTGTTTTCTTCTCGAAGTGAAGATAATGTTTTGGTCGAGTTTATAATGTTTTAGTCTAAGCATTTGGAAAGTAGGACTGTTTTGCTTTCCACTTCAGGATGCATTTTTAGTATTCAACATCAATCGAAATGGAAATTCGAATTAAAGAAAACGATAAAAACTAAAAGATTATGAGTTCAATCCTGGAGGATGATCACTTAAAAATTAATTTTCTATGAATTTTTTGGCATTCAAATATAAAATTAGACGGATTATCCCGTGATAATAGTTAAAATGCACATGAGCTAGCAAGAATACTCATACGTACATATATACGTACACACGTATAACATCCGTGTGTGTGTGTATATATATAGAGAGAGAGATTTGTTTATACATATTTGAAGAATTCACCAAATTCGTGTTTTGGGAACCGTTACCTGGAAAATTGAATTTAGGCTGGAAATATGATCAGCCTGCATGAATTCAGAGTTCAATAGCTCCCGAAAAAGAGATACCATCTCTGGGCTTAAATTACTAGTCTTGACATTTTCAGTTATTCCGGAGATGCATGCATTATTGAATATTGACCGCATCCAGCCAAAATCCTTTTGCAGTTTCAATAACGCCACAGCTACATATGTCGCAGGTTTACGACCAGCGAAGGCATTTGAAGCCAAACATGGAAGAGATATAGAGGCTGCCCATTCTTCAACGATTATCCTACACCATTTGTTCTTCAAAATAATCCTCGTCTCCTGCATATTCATTTCTTTCCACCCTAAAATCATTGATAAACACAGGCTGCAATTCGTAGCAACCCGAAGATCACCGTATACAACCAGGCCTTCCAATGTAGCAATCACGGACATAAGGTAATTTGTGGTACATCTCAGTTCATCTTGGTTTCTAGTTCTCTGCTCTGTAAGTCGAGTGAACAACTCCAACAGGCAAAATGAAGCCACTAGTTTAATTGAAGCAGATCCAAAATGCAGGAGTCTACACAAATCGTGGCCGGAAATGCCAATGTAAGAGAGCTGAGTTCCACTGGATTGACCGAGATGGTTTCGCCAATCGACAACCTCTGGCATAACAGCATGAATACTGAAAAAAGCAATTTTTTAACGAAAACTTAGCAATTTATTTATCTAAACAATGGTTGCATCTGATAGAATACACCGACCTTCTCATCGAAAAGTAAACAAGAAAAAGGACAAGAATTATAGTTTTTCCCTCGTTTGTTCCCTCATGATCTTCGATTAAAGCAGGTCCCTTTGAGCAAGCTTCATGCAATACAGACTTGGTTGCAGATGCCACGGGAGTATGGAAAAGTACGGATTTTGAAGCTTCAATGAGTCCTCCACTCGTTGAGTGGTGCAGAATCAAGGATAAAATGGCAATAATTAACAGGTTATCATGTGTCCACCTATCCTTTATATCAATTGGAGAAAGGCACTCGAGCAGCTTCCAAAGAAAAAGGGGAATTTTACAATGATTGCTCAAAACAATGACTAAGCAAAAAAAAATGATAAACATAAAACCATCTAAAAAATTATTGACATTAAATCATCTATCTGACAATCGAAAGCTGGTTACCTTCACCGTCACCGCAAGCCAATCTTGATCGTCGGAAAGTATTCCAGAATGTCCTGATCTCAAAATGTTGAAAGCCAACAGTAAGACAGCTTTAAATGTTTGTATAGAGTATGAATTGTTAGTGTCGTAAAAGAGAAGCTTTATTGCATTTCCTATCCCATGCAAGCGTAGTTGATCTGCAGAACTTGGAAGGATATTCACGATGGTTGACACAAAATTCACCACTGAAATGATTTCATGTTCGACGCCTTCCTCAACAAGCCGTTCCAGCAAGCGTATTAGGAACACTCCAGCATAATTTTCTCCATCTGCAATTAATTCGGCAATTTCTCGCGCACCAATAAACTGATTGTCGACAATGGTGGTACTTGTTCCGTTTGGACCAAGAACTTGGCATATTTTCAAAACCTGATAACATAGTGGGTTTCTGATTCTCTCTTGTTTAAACAACCATTTCAACGATGATCTGTGAATCCTTGAAGAACGCAAATCCCATTCTGTTTCAGTCAACAGTTGAAACAGTATCCTCTCGGCTTCTAAACTGTAGGAAATGTGGCGACTACCATCAGCAACAGACCTACAAAACCCATATATATTCACCAGTTGGGTGATAGTAAATGAGTCATGGGATCCACTCAGCAAGCCACTTTTGCTGACAAGAATATACTGCTCCAGAGACGCTAAAACTGTCTTCTCATCAGCAAGTCTGGCAGAGAAGTATTTGTTATGAAAGATATGTAAATAACAATCAAGAATAAGAAATTGCAAGAAAAAGAATACACGATTTTTGTGTTAGCTATGTCTAAGAGCCTCTCCCTATTGATCGAGACTGGATACCTCTTTCTTTTGGTCGGAGATAAGAATATAAATGGCAAAGTGGAGGAATTTTAAGAGAGTTTAATAGTAAACTTTTCCTAGAATTCTAATACGGCCCAATTACCTAAAATCTCAATACAAAAATGTTAAATACTATTGACATATTTTCAAGGTTTCAAGACCCATACTGAATACTCATAGTGCAACATAGCTCCAGACATTTCAGCAGTATTCATGTTCATGTGGTGAGTAGACAAGCAACAGGAATATACCAACAAGAGAATATATATAAAAAAGAAACAAAAGTGTGTTGGTTACCTATCATCGTGTAATGAACTCGCATACAGCATCAGCACAATGGCAGATTGACAAGAAGAGAGCTCCAGGTCATTGGATTTTTTCTGACCGAGTAGAAACAGTAAATCAACTGGATCAGATGGCAGTAATGATACAGCTTCTCTAATGCATTGTCCAGAATTATTTCCGAGGATGACATCCACTAGAGAACTAATCATAAGATACACTCTCCATTTCATCTTTTCAGAAGGAAATGTGCCTAGACATCTAAAAGAAAAACTGAACCAAGAAGCCGATAGAAGTGTGTTTGCGAAATCTATGGATCCAATGTCAGGATCTTGCAGCAATATCGAATGGAAATTTTCCAGTACCCCCAATACAAGTTCCTCTTCAACGACATTGATAGTTGCTAAAAGCCAAGGCAATAAATGAGTTGTACATACATCAAGAGCACAATTTTTCATATCTTTGGTGACAGAGCGGTCGATGATAGTATTGACCTGACTATAAGCATAGAACTCCTTGAGAAGGTATAAAGAATGTAAAAGTTGGGTCGGTTGTGTTTCAAATGTACTAAGACAAAACAAAACTACATGTTCTAAACCTTCTTGAACTGATGTTGCCAGATTTGGCACCCTATGTGATGGAGACTTCATAATTGTGACCAAGATTGAGCAGGTGGTACCAAATGTGTCTGGATGTATGCCCATCTCCCCAGTCACATTTTTATGGAGCATACTCATCAAAGTAAGAACTAGTTCATCAATGTGAGATGCAGACACTACTCCAGGACAATGAGAAAGGCATTTCAAAATGAGACCAAGTGTTTGGGTATGAGCTGGATGGAAAGGAACTTCAGCAACATGACGCAGCACTGGAATTAGTGTTGCAAATCCGACTGCAAGCCGTTGATTGAATGGCTGTTGAGCTACTGAAAGAAGATCAAGGGCCTGAAGACAAGCCCTTGCCAGGGGATCCTTACCTTCTGCAATGTTCAACTCATTTCATTATTCTACAATTTGAAGTTTGTGGCATATGTTCTATAATGATAAAAAGAATGTGTAGATTTATTGTGTTTAACGAGCAAAAATTAGCTAGATATCTTTCCCACTGGAAGATTATACTAATTCAAAACAATTTGGAGCTACAATTGCTAACCTGAAAATCGTACTATCTCAAATACATAATCCACTATATTTTCTTCCACCAATAGTTGGATCTCCTTGATGGAAGTGCCTTCTGAGGACAAATAACGAATTATTAGCTCCAGTGTGCTAAGTTGGAGTTCTCTGTCTGCCGAAAGAAGAGGACCTTTGATAGCCTCAGCAAACAAAATATTCAAAGGGAGTTCATTCGGTTCGTTCTCGTTGAATTTTGAATAGTATTCATGTCCTACCAAGAGCCCTCTTTGAGCCAAAACAGTCAGAAGTGCTACAAAAACAAATCAATACCTATCAGATAAGAGAAGATGAGAAATGAGATATGTCATCTCCTTGAAATTGCAAGCATTGAAAAATATCATCTGAACACTTATGCACCACCCGCCACAAATTTTAAAGCGCGAAGAAAGTTTGATTATAAAAACTGAAACAAGTTCAGCACATGATTTTTATTGCATTGGTATAAGGCTCGTGATAATACCATCATTTGCAGGTTTAAACTGGGAGAACTGCAGGACAGATGTGTAGAAGATTGGTCATACTCATTTGTCTAGAGACATTGACTTGAAATTAGAGCTTAAGAGGAAATAAATAAGGACTTCTATTCTGATTGTATGGTACCATGAATTCTAGTGGCCAACTGTTGAAAAATTCACATCATAATTTATTTATTTTAATATCTGAAGTATCTGGTTGACTATTTTTAGAGGACAAATCATATGATAATAAAACATTTGACTATTAAGAAAACTTGTATGAAATTTATTTCTAGGCAAGCGATCTCGATGGATTAAACTTAAATTTTCCCAAATTCTTTTTGATCATTGGGCCAACCATGTTTAATTCACTTCCTAATTCAGGCAGTTCTGTCAAAGAGTAACTGAATGCAAGTAGTAAAACACAAATCTGCAGGGAGTGCACAAATAAGACTGGGTCAAGAAGTTGACAAACCTACACAGTTTAATCTAACGTCGTCATTCTGAGTTTTCATGAGCGCCTCCAAAGACAGGTACAGCAATTTCGGGCAAAATGCAGAGAGAACATCAACTTCAGTGCTGTGGATAGACGAATATTGAATTGTGGACAATTTGAACAGAACAAAGAGGATCTCTCCCCGTATCTCCTCGCTGCATTTGAAAAGAAGAATTCGTAACTTCTCGTGAAATTTTCATGCATAATATAAGATAATTTGCTTCCTTCGAATTGATCAGTTTATCACCTCGGCAGTTCAAGGCCTTCGACCAGATTCGATACGAGGCCGTCGTCGTACTTAATTCCATCATGAAGATTTTTCGTCCGATAATTCAAAAGCATTCCATAGCAATGAAGCTACAAGGAAAAAAAAAACACTCACTCTTTCAGCAACAAAAACACAGAAACCATTCCGATTCAAATCTCAGAACAATAAAACAATCAACATTACCATATACACCTGACGACGACTCCAAGCCAACGCGCCAGAAGAAATCCGATCCGAAGCTCTGGAAATAAAATCATCGCAAAGAGATCCATCGCCGTCGGCTTCACAGACATCACAGAGCAGGCGAACAAGGTCGGTGACTTGTCGAGCGATGGAATCGTCGTCGAAAGAGCAGAGCGCGTCGAGAAATGGAGCGACGATGAAGTGAGAGTGGAAAGTGAGGAAGGTGCGGAGGAATGGCGGCTGAGAAAGAGCTTGGGAGAACTGGGAGAGCGCGTAGGAGACGTGAACTGTGGGAGAGAGGGAATCGGAGATGAGGTTGGAGAAGCAGAGAAGGCAGATCGTACCTCCTTCCTGTGTGTGGAGACAGAGCGATGATCGGTGGCCATGGGAGCATGATCTTGGAGGAATTGATTCGTCTTCTTCTTCTTCTTCCTGTGCTGGTTCCAAGTCTGGATGTTGTGAACCGTACGAGTACATTTCTGATTATGACTCGATACTAGTCTTCGAAATTTTGGCGCCTTAACGGTTGAGAAATTTTCTATAAAAACATGAAACTTGGCGCCTTAACGGTTGGGATAAATATATATAATTTAATTTAATTTAATTTTCATTGTTTGGAAAAAGCTGGAAAAAGAATAAAATTTAGTTAATATGATTTTAAAAACAAATCTTAGTTTTTATTTTTCATGATCACTATCAATTATATTCGTTTAAATTAGTTAATCAAGTGAATTTTTTAAATTTTATTAGTCACTTAACTCTAATTTCATTGATAACACGTTCTTTTTAGTACAAATTAGGAGAGTAGTACCACATGCCCTACATATAGGGCACTACTGCTCTCAAATAATTCTCGAACCTCTGACGCTGGCGTTGAACTATATTAATACTAAACAATGTAATCACTCTACCACCAATCTTTTCGGTTCAAATTTTATCATCTCTTGTTTAATTATAACAATTTATAATCATAAGTGTTGTGACGCGTTGATTTCATTATTTGAAATAAATTCAGTTCAGCACTACGGTCAAGGTAAAATTGCATAGCATTTAATTTTGATCGTTTTCAATTAATTTTCATAATTATTTCCAATCAATTAATTGATTGAATTTATTTGAAGCATACAGTTTAACCTAATTAAATCAATTTTAGCCAAATCGAGCATAGCTCAACTAACACGTGTGATGCATGAATATCCACTCGAGCAATGGTTTGAGTTCTCGTAATGTCCAATATGTGCAAGATTTGTTGTCTCCTCCCCACTTATATGACACAATAGACTTTAATCATTTAACTTCAATTTATACTATTATATATATTATAAAGATTTTTAGATAACAACAAATTTAAACGTAATAATAAAATGAAATAAATATATACATTCATAATTATGTTATAGGTAGATAAATATTTTTTAAATTAATAATAAATTATGGTTAGCTCGGGTTAACCCAATTTAATTTTAGGTGAATCTAAGAACCAACTGAACCCATAATTTTTCATATATTTAAATCCAATCCAACCTGTCAAATTGGGTGGGGTTGGTTCGGGTTACTCGAGTTGTCGCGTTCTTTGAACACCCTACGAGCTATTTTAATTTATCATTTTTAATCATTTATTTCTAATACTCAAAATAATCATTCATTCATAGTCCCTCATTTTTAATAATTCATTTATAAACATTCATTTCCTACCACTCATTATAATCACACACAAATAAGCTATTGTTTGCAACATCTCTATAAAAATCATAATTCAACGGAGATATTAAGTGCAATACCTCTATACAAATCATCACTAAATGAGTTATTACTAAATTCTAATATATAATTATTCAAAATAGTCCTCATTTATAATCATTCTACAATTCACATGTAAACGGTTTTGTAAAAGTATATAAGTACGTGAATTGGTAGAAGTCTATCAAGTATATATCACGGCGTGTTTATTTCGAGTAGAAAAGATAAAAGTGAAAAGAAGTGCATAGGTTAATGGTAGTTGAAATTATTATTAATTAACTATTTGTTTAACGATTGATGTTACTGGTTGTTGGACAATTAATTACCTGTGAGATAATTTATAAGATTTTAAAACATACCTCTATACTTTGGGGTTTTTTTCAACATTGTCCATGAACTTTAAAATGTTTCACAAATACTCATGAACTTTACGAAATGTTTCAGAAATACCCCTGTTAAATTTGGATAGAAACTATTAAAGTTTGGTTTAAAAAATGCCATGAACTTTAAAAAGTTTAAAAATACTCTTGGCTATTATAACTTTACAAATCATTTGTATAGTTAATGTTTATAAAAAAATGTTAAAAATTTTGTTTCAAATACCTAATATATTTAACCATATATATTTTTTATTCTTTATACTTTTAACTTATAAATAACTTTATGTGTTAATATCAGTTGTTTAATTAATTAGATGATAAATGTAATGTTGAAATTAATTTATTAATATATTTCTCTTATAATTGTTGTTAATCATTTATTTTATGTATTTATTATTTTACCTTTGTTTAACTATACATAAAAAGTATGAGTGTACATGGAGTTAAGTCAATGAAATTTTTTAGACCAATCTAAAATTTCGAGTTGGTGAATCCATTAACCCGTACAACCATGTGCATTTGAGTATTAAAGTTTGTTGCGTTAGTTCGAGTTGTCGAGTTATCGGAACACTCTTAATAAAAAGTCATGGAATGTTAGCTTAAACTAACTACAATTTGTTCGGTTAGTTGTACCCTTAGTTATATTATGCTTTAATTTTTCACGTTTAATGTTATATTAGCAATTGACTAAAAAAAATCAAATGTTTAAATAACGGTACTTGAGGTTACTTGGACTCGGGTCGACCTTAAGGGGTCCTGATCTCCATAGTTGATCCTTTGTGGGTTGTGAACTTCTCAAAGTAATTCTTGGACGTTATACCTTGTTTGTGTAACAACTCTAAGTGTAACTTAAACGCACTCAATCCTTAAGGGGTATTGACCTATATGGCCGACCCCCAGCGGGACTCCAACCTCTTTTGTCCACCCATTAGGGGTCAAACTTCCTTTTGGTCAACCCTCGGGGGTCCTACCTCTTTAACCGACCAGTTATGGGTTGGACTTGGGTTGAGCCGACCATTAGGGGGTCTTGTCCACCTTGATAGACCTTTAGGGTTTGACTCGAATGACCCGAAGGGGGTCATAGTCTCCATGGCCGTTCCACAGGGCGACTTTAGACTTCTCTGCCTACCTTTAAGGGCTAGACTTCCCTTCGACCGACCCTCAAGGTGTTACAACCTATTTGACCGATCCCCTAGGGGCTAGAATTCTCGCCATAACTCATGACCGTTACAAATAGTCTTGGATGTTACTTGGACTCGATCGACTTCTAGACGATCTTAACCTCCATGGTCCCCCGTGAGAGCCTTCGCCTTCTCAATATAACATCCTAGATGTTGCAACGTTGAAATGCAACAACCTTGAGTGTTACTTAGACTCGGTCGATCCCTAAGGGACTCATACCTCCATTGGCGACCCTCCTAGGATCGGCCAAAATGAAGTTCGACCTCTAAATGGTCGGTAAATGAGGTTGGAGGAAGAATTATATATGTTTATCATCATAGGAAAAAAATGCATTAAGCGAGAAAGAATAATAGTTATTGTTTAGTTATATTTTTTAAAAAAATATTTCTATAGAATAATTATTTTTGAGTATGATTATTTAAAAAAAAAAAAAAAAATCTATAGAGTCAATGACATATCTATTCAAACTAAATGTTAACATTTTTCATTTAAAACATAATGGTGAATTGATTTAACATTTTTTGTTTTTAACCAAGAGTATTTTTGAAACCTTTTAAAGTATATGACTTTTTTGAAGCCAAACTTTAACGATTTCTATTCAAATTTAACGGCAGAGGCATTTATGAAACATTAGGTAAAGTTCGTAGGTATTTTGAAACTTTTCAAAGTTGATGGGCAATGTTGAAAAAACCCCAGGGGGTGATTGGATTTCGAAGTTGAGGAGAGAAGAGGAGAGGAAATTGAGGAATAAGAGGAAATTGAGTAATTTGATAGTGTGAAGTATTTGTTTGGAAATTAGTGTTTTATAGATATAAGATTTTAAAAATATTTATTGAAATTTGTGTTTTAGGAGAGAAGATGTTTATTTTAGATTAAATTTAAAATAAAGTTTGATTGAGATTTGTGTTTTAGGAAAGAAGTTTATTTTATATTAAATTAGATATACTGTTTGATTTGAGGTTTGGTGAGATGTTTGAGAGAGAAGTTGAAGATAGGTTGGGAAGAAGTTGATAAGAGATTGTTATGTATTAGAAACAAGCAAGATGTTTTAATTTGCCCTCTCATTTCCTCTCTCAACACCAAAATCTAATCACCCCCTAAAGTGTAAGGGTATGTTTCACAATTAAACCTAATTTATATTAGTGGTTGTTGAGCGATACATTTATGTGAAATTCGATAGACTGATTTGATAGAGAGTTTGATGAGTAATTAAAAATGATTGTTTATTATATAATACAAACGTGTGATTTACCCTCATTTTTCACAAACAAAACAAACATAGTTAATGATATTGATAGACTTTCGTACGATTCTACTAATGATGAATTTATTCAATCAAATGAATTTATTCGTCAACGCTTGTAGACATTATTAATGAACTAACTTCATAAGAATGCTTCAGCTATAGTTCCTAGAGTGACGCAGTTAGTTGAAAACTTGAACTCTCGATGTGTGTTGTCTCAAGATGCCAATATATTTATTTTGAATATTTAAAAGTAATAGTTTAAATCAAAACCTTATTTGGAAAGTGGTTAAAATTAGTGCTTATTTGAATGTAAATTTTAGAAATAGTTACCATGCAAATTTATTTTAAATATTTAAAAATAATGTTAAATTTGGATGTAGATTTATTTTAAGAGTATTTAGTAAATATTTTTTCTAATTAGTCACTAAACACTCAATCAAAACATCCTCACGGGAAAAGATCGAGGAAGAAGAAACTCTCAGTGGCACACTTCCCAGTCCACCATCCATTTACTCCATCTGAATCTGAGGGAATCCGGGGGGGCTCCCATGGCGATCTCTTCTTCTCCCGCGAGACGATCAAACATCACTCTCATTTCACTTCAGTTTCTCCTGTTTCTCTTCGCCATCTCATCTGTCTTCGCCGACGACGTCTCGTCCGTTGACGATTCCGCTTCCAAATCCGGCAACTGCAATAATCCCTTCGTATTGGTACTTCATTTTTTCAATCTCGTTATTGTACTTATAGTATAATTCCCCTTTTCCATTCATCTCTGCATCTTCGGGTTTTGATCGTTTTATAGCCGCCTGTATTTATCCAACCTTTTGCTTGTTTATTTATTTTGGGTCGATCTAATTTTGGGGCGGACGATCGTGTTCCCATATTTGTGGGTGGATGATTTCTAAAAGGGTTTAGCTAAAGCACGACAGCATTTTATAAGGCTGTTTTGTGTGATTTGAGATTATAGCTTTGAGTTTCATCCTCATGTATTTTCAGGACTGCAAACGAACACATAGTAATTTCTTTCGCTTGTTTGTTGTATAGTTTTAATCACACCACGTACTATTCTATTGCGTGGTTTGTATCAGTGCTTTGGTGGCTGAGAGGATGGAGTGGTTTAGTGGTAGAGAGGACCTTAAGTAAGTAAGAGTTAATGAGTTCAATTCATGGTTACTACCTATTTAGGAATTAGTTTTCTTATTATCTAAATGTTGTAGGTGAGGTGGTAGGAGCGTGTAAATTGGTTCGGATAGTCACAATATAAAAAAAAGAAAAGAAAACATGCTCTGGGATCTCATTTCTTTTTGGACAAAATTAAAAGGGTGTTTTTTTGGGTTTCAAAGGATTCAAAGTTACTCTTGGAGCTAAGGAGTGTCGAACATTGCCAAGCTTATCCATGTCTTTAGAGGAAACCTATCAACTCGATCACACGAGCTAGCATTAGATCAAGTAGATCTCTCGTTCACTAAAGGCAGATAAAAAATCTGATACTAAAATTTTTCCGGTGCATTCTCTTATAAATAAATTAGTTGGTATGATGACCCTCACGTGAAACGATTCTATTCATCCATTGGATGAATTTCTATCCAATGGAGATTAAGATTTTCCTATGAGAATTGAGTCTTGGTGCAGTAACACAACTGAAAGATTACAAAGAAGAATGCTTCATCTTTCTCCATGTTGTTGTGTTAATGGGCAAAGCAGATGTTGAACGACAAGTACATTTTTTCACCCATTGTCCTTGTTAGAATAATAGGGTTATAGTTAGATTAATTAGGCTTGTGTATAGATTAATAAGGCCCATTATAAACGGCCCGTTAGGTTGTAATTGTGTTTTATACACCCTAGATCAATGAGAAAAGGTACGACCTATTTTTCTCCCAAACTCTTTTACATGGTATCAGAGCCTAGTTAAAAAAAAGGGTTTCTAGGGTTTTTGAAGGGCCATAGCCGCCGTCGTCCGGTAAAAGGACAGAAGACCGCCGCCGCCACCCGCGCCCAGCCAGCCTCGCCGCCGCTGCCCGCGCCCAGTCGCGCCACCGCTCGCGCTCAGCCCCGCGCGCCTGCACCAAACCACACCTGCGCACCTGAACCAGCGCCCGCACCTGAACTAGCGCTGCCCGCGCCCGCGCGCCTGCACCAAACCGCACCCAACCCGCAGTCAAACTGCACCCAACCTGCGCCCACGTGCCTGCACCCAACCTGCGCGCCTGAACCAGCTCGGCCCTGAACAGCACCCAACCCGCGGTTGCATCCAGCCCGACCGATCCTAAACCTAACCTAAACCCACGGTCACATCCTGCAATACAGCATCCTACGCAGCAGCTAAATGGCCGAACCTAAACCAAGTGTGATCGATATAATCCCAGTGGTTTCCAGAATTACAGATCAGAAACTCGATGGATCCAATTACAGTGTTTGACAGTCTACCATTCGGCACTACATTCGCAGTATTGGAATGGAAGATCACGTGACCGAGGCTGCTCCGACGGATGAGGGGAAGAAACTCTGGCTTCAGAATGACTCCAGGATCTTTTTGCAGGTGAAAAATTCAATTGACACGAATATTCTCACCATGGTTAGTCACTGCGATTCTGTCAAAGAGTTACTGTCATATCTCGATTTTCTGTATTCTGGAAAGGATAATGTGCACAGAGTTTTCGATGTTTGTAAGGTTCTATATCAGGTAAATCAGGGCGATCGATCACTTACAGACTACTTCATGGATATGCGGAAAACTTGTGCAGATTACGAGGCATTGGTACCCATCAGTGATGATCCGAAAGTTCAGCGAGCTTAGCGCGATCAGTTGTATATGCTTGGTTTCTTGGTCGGATTATCGCCCAGATATGATATGACGCGTGATTAGGCTCTCTCTAGTCCTGATATCACTAACCTGGAGGAGGCATACACTCGAATTCTTCGCGTCGAGAAACCAACGCCAGTATCCACAGAGTCGGTTAGTGCAATGGTTGGTCAATCCAGTGTTCCTCGAGACACTAGGGGGAGTGAAGCTCATGTTACTGGAACAGCGAAGTCCCCTATTATCTGCTTCTACTGTAACAAGGTGGGACATTTAAAGAGGGAGTGTAGGAAATTTGCTCGAGATAGACAACGAAACCCTCGTGCAAATTTTGCTTCATTGCCTGAGGATTCTGCTCAGCCTGTCATGCTGTCTGCTGAGAAATTTGCTAAATACCGACAGTATCAGGAGGCGTCCAAAGCTTCATCGTCATCTGCCATAGCCAACCTTGCCGACACAGGTAATTCGTCTGCTTGTCTCATGTCTTCCACGAATAAATGGGACATTGACTCAGGGGCCACTGACCACATGACAGGTAATCCTATCATTTTTTCCACATTCTTACCTTCTTCTTCTCTGCCGCATGTTACTATTGCTGATGGAACCACTAGTCGTGTCTTAGGTTCAGGGACCGTTACCCTTACTGACACAATTTCCTTATCGTCTGTTTTGAGTCTCCCTAAATTTTCGTTCAATTTGATTTCTGTTCGCAAACTTGTGCAAGACCTTGACTGTGTTGTTTCTTTCTTTTCTGATTGTTGTTTGTTGCAGGATCG
Source organism: Cyclanthera cordifolia (assembly GCA_037832605.1). NCBI lineage: Eukaryota > Viridiplantae > Streptophyta > Magnoliopsida > Cucurbitales > Cucurbitaceae > Cyclanthera > Cyclanthera cordifolia. The sequence continues at coordinate 2,706,401 of JBBMEG010000015.1, read as the reverse complement.
CACGTCGAAGAGGGTTATTGGTAAATGATATGTGTCTGGTGGCCTATACGTTCTGGAGCAGTCTGCATTGGTTGCCGTTCCATCAGTTAGCGTGTAGTCCCCGTTTGAGGAGCACTGTCATCTGGGGCATCCATCCCTTTCTGCTTTGCGAAGTCTTCGTCCACAACTTCAATTTTCTACCTTGCAGTGTGAGTCATGTCAATTTGCTAAATTACATCGTCTTAGTTTGTATCCTCGAGTCTATAATAGAGCATCTGCTTCTTTTGAATTGGTCCATTCGGACGTCTGGGGTCCTTGTCCTGTTGAGTCTCAGTTAGGTTTCTGTTATTTCGTTACTTTTGTTGATGATTTTTCTCGAGTCACATGGTTATATTTAATAAAAAACCGTTCTGAATTGCTTACTCATTTTTGTAACTTTCATGCTGAAATACGCACTCAATTCGGTGGTAGTCTTAAAATTCTGCGTAGTGATAATGCAAAAGAATATTTTACACACGCCCTAGGCTCCTATCTTAACACACATGGTATTCTTCATCAGTCCTCGTGTGTTGAGAATCCATCCCAGAATGGAGTAGCAGAACGTAAGAATCGGGCCCTCATGTTTCAAATGCAGGTACCTAAGGTTTTTTGGGCGGACTCAGTTTCCACTGCTTGTTATTTGATTAACCGTATGCCGTCGTCTGTCCTTCACGGGAAAATCCCTTTTCACACCTTGTGTCCCACACAGTCCATGTTTTTGGTTTCTCCCAGGGTGTTTGGGTCTGTCTGTTTTGTTCGGGATGTTCGTCCCACACTCAGTAAGCTTGACTCCAAGTCTTTAAAGTGTGTATTCCTTGGATATTCTCGGCTTCAGAAAGGGTATAAGTGTTACTGCCCTATTCGTGGTACGTACCTTGTCTCTCGTGATGTCACTTTCTTTGAAAACACTTCGTACTTTGGTAGTTCACAAACACCGAGTCAGGGGGAGCGTCCGGTGCCTGAGGACGACTTCCTGGTTTATGTTACTTCCAGGTCATCTGTTGACATCCCTACATCTCCGGTTGTTGACACCCCTGCATCCCCAGTTGTTGCACTTCCTAAGGTTTATACTCATCGTGTCCGGTCTGAGGTTCCTTCTGACGGTCCATCTGTTGCAGAACCAGAAGCATGTCCTTTACCAGCAGCCCTGTTGGCGAACGATCCGGTTATAAGTGATGATCTTCCGATTGCCCTTCGAAAAGGTAAGCGTTCCTGTACTTATCTTATTGCGTCTTTTTTTCTGATGATCATTTGTCTTGTTCTACGTCTTCTTTTGTTGCTTCGTTAGATTCAGTGTCCACACTCACGTCTGTTCCGGAAGCTTTATCTCACCCTGGTTGGTGTGCGGCTATGGTCGATGAAATGACGACATTGGATGCTAATGGTACTTGGGATTTTAGTAGACCTCCCGGTCGGGAAGAAGGCTATTGGGTGTCGTTGGGTTTTCGCTGTCAAGGTTAACCCTGACGGCTCGGTTGCCCGGTTGAAGGCTCGTCTTGTGGCAAAGGGATATGCTCAGACCTATGACATTGATTATGATGATACTTTTTCGCCAGTTGCCAAGATGACGTCAGTCCGCTTGTTTATTTCTCTGGCCTTGATTCATGACTGACCGCTTCATCAACTGGATATTAAGAATGCATTTCTTCATGGGGATCTGCAGGAAGTGGTTTTTATGGAGCAACCACTTGGTTTTGTTGCTCAGGGGGAGAATGGTAAAGTCTGCCGCATTTGCAAATGAAACAGAGTCCTCGAGCTTGGTTTGATAAATTTAGTCAGGCGCTTGAACAGTTTGGGATGAAGAAGAGCGCCTCGGATCATTCAATCTTTTTCCGACGGTCTCCTTCAGGTATTATCCTATTAATAGTATATGTTGATGATATTGTGATCACAGGTGATGATGCAACAGGGATTCAGTCTCTCAAGACGTTCCTCCATGGTCATTTCAGTACAAAGGACTTGGGCTCGTTAAAGTATTTTCTAGGCATCAAAGTTCTGAGAAGTAGTAAGAGAATATTGTTATCTCAGAGGAAGTATGTGTTGGATCTACTTACAGAAACGGAGAAACTGGGAGCTAAGCCGTGCAGTGCTCCAATGGTTCCTAACACTCAGCTTACCAGAGTAAGGGAGTTACTAGAGGATCCAGAGAAGTATAGGAGGCTAGTAGGGAAGCTGAACTATTTGATAGTGACTAGACCAGATATAGCATATTCAGTCAGTATTATGAGCCAGTTCATGTCGTGCCCAACGGTTGACCATTGTGTTAGCATCCAAGATTGAAGGAGTAGTTATAACCAACTTCTTGTTAGGAGGTTATACGGTTTTCTTGTTAGGAGGTTATACGGTTAGTAGTTAGTTGTTAAACTAACTATGGTTAGTTAGTTAGTTGTTAGCCATTTGGATTAACTAACTAGCCTATATAATGTACCCTCTATCCACATAATGAGATATCGAAATTGATTTGGACTTTTATGAGTGAGTAGCCTTGATAGATCCTATCAATTGGTATCAGAGCAGCTTCGATTCGGGGATGGTTGGGAAGGCAGATACACGAATCGTGTCTTTGGAGGAAGTTACGACAGAGATAGTGGGAAAGCAACAAGTTTTTGAAGAGCAAATTAAGAAAGAGTTGGCCGAAATTGAGGCAAGACAACGTAACATGGCAACGAGCCTCGAGGAGATTAAGGCGAGTTTGGCTGCAAAACCAGCAGGGGACCCGGGGGTGGGAGAAAACCCGAAGGAAAAAAACCCGGTTGAACCAAATCTTGAAGTTCTTTTGACTGCCGATCCAGTTCTTGAACCGGGTTTGGGAGAAAATAGACCACGGCCGACAGTCTTGCAAGGCAGCGGGTCCAAACCGAACCAAGGAGCGCTGGGCGAGGGTCGGGAGATCAAGCCCTGGTGCAGCTCGTGGCGGCTGAACCGCGAGTGTGGGCGAGAGTTGGTGCACGAGACCGGGCGCGACCGAGAGGAGTGGCGCGAGCCCGGGGACGATGGCGCGCGCGCGCGCGATTGGCGCGATTGGCGCGACACCCGTCGCGAGGCAGGGAACATCGAGGGCCGATACACAGAGGCCTGGCGCGGGCGTCGTGGTCGCGAAGCAGCGGGCGAGTGGCGCGACGAGCACCGCGCGTCTCGCGAAGCCGTGGGCGAGGGTGGGCGTGACGGGCAGCGCGAAGGCCGAGAGGCGATGGGCGAGGGTGTGCGAGGCTGCCGCAATGGACAGCGGGCTTGGCGCGGCGACCAGCGAACCCTAGGCCGTGACAGACCTGTTCGAAATGAGGCTGAGGGTGAGCGGCGCAACTGGCGCGGTGATACGGGCTCGAGGGGTGATGGATCTCGCGAGGAGTGGGGCACGACAAGGCCATATGCGACGCAGCGGACAATCCCGATTGCTGGCCAGAATACGTCGGGTAAGGATTTTCCTTTATTTGATATGCGGTTGCGTAAACTCGAAGTTCCAATTTTCAAAGGTCTTGAAGAGGAGGATCCGGTGGGCTGGTTGCACCGTGTTGAACGGTATTTTTGGGTTAACCGATTGACGGAAGAGGATAAGCTAGATGCGGCCGTAATGTGCCTTGAGGGTGAAGCCCTAGAATGGCATCAATACGAGGAAGATCGAGCTTCGATCAATTCATGGGCGGAATTTCGGGGGTTGTTGTTGGAACGTTTCCAATCATCAGCCCAGGCTAATCGTTACGCATTACTAATGAGCCTTCAACAGACGGGATCCGTGAGGGAATATCGGCGGTTATTTGAGCGTTATGCCAAAGGAATGAGGGAAGTCACTGACGAAGTGTTGGAGGGAAAGTTTGAAAGTGGATTAAAAATTGAGATTCAAAGCGAAATGCGGAAATTAAGGCCCGTCGGAATCAAAGCCAAAATGAATATGGCGCAATTAATAGAGGATGATTTAGTGGTGCAAGCTCGGAGGAAGGGTATGGGATTCTTGACGGGGACGAGTCGAACAAGTTCTGGAACAGGGATTAACAACGCCGGGGTACCTAATTCTCGATCATTTGCATTTTCCACAAACAAGGGAGGAGTGGGTGCAACCAACGCACCCAATGCACTAACGTCAGGTACGTCAGTTCCGTTTAAACGATTAACTGACAGTGAGGTACGC
>JBBMEG010000015.1:2675719-2695299 GCA_037832605.1 Cyclanthera cordifolia | reverse complement strand
ATATCTCCATTAATTATATATATGTGTGTGTGTGTGTATTTTCATTTTTTTTTCTCCGTAGTCATTTTTTTTTACTTCAGCTACAGATAATTATTATAAACATAATCATTCTCCTTCGTATATTTTTTTTTTAATTTTCATCTTCTCCATAATTCATAATCATTTTTATTTTTCTCTGTCCTATACATCTATAACTACTTTTAGGTCACAATTTTAATACATTTTGTCTCAAAACTTAAATCCATAGGAAGGTCCCAAAAAAATAATTTATTTTTTTAGCCCACAAGAAGGGTAGTTTGGGAATAGGAAATAGGAACTCAACTTAGCAAATGATTGAAAAGTTTGAATATTTGAGGATAGTAAAAGAGTAGTGATCAAGATCAAGTAATTAAAAAAAAAAGAAAAAGAAAAAGAAAAAAAAGTGAAGGGCAGTTTAGTCATTTTGCTTCAAGTATAGCCAAACATACCCATTAGTATCCAACACTTACCTCCAAAAGGCAAAGCTGACCTACAGAGAGCCAACTTGTTTATTATCCCATCTTCTCCATCTATAACTATTGCCCCTTCCAACCAATCAATTTCCTATTTCATCTTTTACCTAATTTATAAATTTCATCTTTTATCATTTTGGAAAAATATATATATATATATATATAATATTATTTATTTATTTATTTTGAAGTCACACTACACCTGGGGCGAGAAATCGAACATGTCATCTCGTACTCTTTGGATGTATACTAATACAATTGAATTATTGCTCTTTGGGGAAAAAAAAATCACATAATAAAAGATAAAATTTAATCTTTATGATTTTAAGAATTAAGAATTTAGTCTATATGATTGATCAAAACCTAAGATTATTCTATGTTACTGAGAATTAAATACATGAAAGTTAGCGTATAAACGATATTAATCTTTTATTAATATATGATCACTTTATTCACGCTATAATCATTAACATATAGATAATTAATCAAATTTTAATTTGAAAATATTAGAAACAATTTTTTTTTTTTTTTTTTGCGTCACCAACCATTTTGGTCATAGAGATTAATTTTTAGTTTCAAACTATAAAGGATAAATTCAAACAACATATAAGATTAAATGTTAATTTTAAAAAATATAAGACTAAATTGTAGTTTTTAATATCATAGAAACTAAATTATAATATTGTTCGAGATCAAATTTATAATTTATCAATTTCGTATTTTCTAAATGGTAGTAAAAATTTCCAAAGCGAATAGAATTTTTAAAATTAATTAAAACAAATGATTATGAAAAAGGGAGGTTACATATTAAATAAGATTTAAACTCAATACTTTGAGTTTAAAAGTTTAATTAAACACAAGTGGGTCTTATGATTAGTTTTTCTAACCCTCCCAAAAAAAAAAAAAAAAAAAAATCTAAAATTCTATAACCTAATTAACCATAGAAAAGTAAAACAAAATAATATTGAGTTTTTATAATTTCCTCCTTTTTATTTATTTATTATTATTATTTTTATTATTATTTTTTTTTTTTTTTGTAAAAGAGAGGGGGGCCATATTGATCATGACAGGCATATCCCACCAAGGATAAGCAATTAATTTTTTATTTTTTTTTAATCAGCATATGTATAAAACTCCCTCCACATATCCAATAACTAACCTATTAAAAGCTTGGAGAACCCAAAAAGAAAAAAAAAAAAAAAAAAAAAATCTTTTTTCCTCTTTTGTGGCTTTTGAGTGTTTCTCTTATTTTTCTTCTGGTTGAATAAGTGTTCTTGGAGAAAGACTCCCATGGGTGTCGACTCCGACGTGGCGATCGCACCGCCGACCGAAGCCGTAGAACCGCACGAAGCTGGCAGCGGTGGCCGGTCGAATTCCGGTGAAGAAGATGGAGATCATCAGAAGAATTTTGGTGGAAACCGGTGGCCTCGACAAGAAACTTTGGCTTTGTTGAAAATAAGATCCGATATGGATATTGTCTTTAGAGATGCAACTCATAAAGCTCCATTGTGGGATGAAGTTTCAAGGTTTGTAATAATTTAATTTCTATTTATTTGGGTTTTCTTAATTTTAGCCTTACCTTTTATTTCTCCAATTTTAGCTTTTACTATTAAATTAAGATTGTTTATAGCTAATATGATTATGAGCATCACACACTAATTAATCTTTGTAAATTCATGTGAAATTACAAAGAAAAAGGTGTAGCAATTTGATCTATATGGTATCTTCTAACATGGGTTGTCTGTTTTTTTTTTTTTTTTTTTTTTTTTTTTTTAATTTTCTCTTTTTTCATAGAGTTTTCTCTCTCTTTTTTTAGATTTAAAACAATATTTTTTAGTTCGATAATTAGAACATACTAATATCATTAAATTATTGCTCTTGTTACCCATATTTATTGAATTATTGTTCTCGTTGGCTAATTTCGTAACCATCAAAAAGAGTAATAAATTAAATATAAGGTAAACTAATTACATTATAAAATTAATTAAGATTTTAATTAATTAATTGGGTTTTTGAGATTTCAGGAAGTTGGGAGAGCTTGGATTCAATCGAACTCCAAAGAAATGTAGAGAGAAATTTGAGAATGTTTACAAATATCACAAAAGAACCAAAGTTCGAAGTGGGAAATCCGATAATAGCAAAAAAGGTTACAAATTTTCTGATGAAATAGAGGCTCTTGATATTCATCATAACAATCACATTTCATTTCAATCTCACGGCCACCACCATCCGCCGTCGTTCCCGCCCATCCCTCGGCCGATGACGCCGCCGCCGCCATCGAAAATAGTCACGTCTACTATTCCATTGACCACGAACACAACCGACATCAACTCTTTACCACCCAAATCCTGTAACCCTCTTTCCAATTCGCCAATCATGGGTGGCGTCAACGGGATGTTTTCAAACTCAACAACGTCGTCGACAGCTTCGGAGGAGGATTTGTTTCGGAGGAAGACGAGAAAGAAGAGGAAGTGGAGTGATTTCTTCGTGAGGTTGACGAAAGAAGTGATAGAGAAGCAAGAGGGGCTTCAACTAAAATTCTTAGAAACCTTGGAGAGAATAGAGAATCAAAGGAAATTGAGAGAGGAAGCATGGAGAATGAAAGAGATGTTTAGGGCAAATCAAGAACATGAAATCCTAGTCAAAGAAATGTCCACGGCCGCCGCGAAAGATGTCGCGGTTGTCGCCATTTTACAAAAAATACCACCGCCATCTCTATCTCTATCTCCATCTCCATCTTCTAATTCTCCGCCACCCCCACCACCGCAGAACTACGAGGATAACGGAAAGATCAAAACCGTCTCTCAGAACACCGAGTATAATGAAAAGGTACTGATCACCGCTGGAGGAAGCGCATCGAGATGGCCGAAGACAGAAATAGAAGCATTGATAAGGCTAAGGACAGACATGGAAATGAAGTATCAAGAGAATGGGGCAAAAGGGTTATTATGGGAAGAGATATCATTAGAAATGAGAAGAATTGGATACAATAGAAGTTCAAAGAGGTGCAAAGAGAAATGGGAAAACATAAACAAATACTTCAAAAAAGTGAAAGATAGCAACAAAAAAAGGGGAGAAGATTCCAAGACATGCCCTTATTTTAACCAATTGGATGCTCTATACAAAGAGAAAGAGAAACACATGAGCTTTGATATCAATAGCCAAATGGAGCCATTGATGGTTGAACCAGAACAACAATGGCCACCTCATCCATTTCAAGCCAATCAAATTATGGCAAATTTGCAAAGAATAAATGGAGAAGAAGATCAAGAAGAAGATGAAGGATCAAGTAGTAGCACAAATTGAAAAAAATTAATTAAAAAAAAAAAAAAAGGTTGTAAATCTCTTCAATAGTCCAAAAGAGGCACAAAAAAGCAAGCAACTTTGACATTGATGGAAGTAAGATTTGTATTACATGTGCTAAAGAGCACTAGTGGGAAAATGTGTAATGGGAAAAATTTTCAAATTTGTATCATAGTTATTGTTGTTCATGTCTATAATGGGATTAATTTAATTTTTCATTTTTCATATGATTGTAAAATCAAGGTTAAGTTATTGCAACATTCTCTCACTCTCTCATGATCTAAACTTTGTTGGGTGTTATTTATTTCATACACTTCAAGAGTTGAATTGCTTTTTCCAAATTGAATTGTAATTATTTTATATCATTTGCATCTAAATTACTAACTAAATGATAACTTAATTTAAAGAGTGCACAAATGTCATTATTTCTTTAATGAAGACATAAAATAATTACTAATTGGTGAAATGGGGTTGTTTTTGTTAGAAAGTGTGGGCATCCATCTCAAAATCAATTGGCAATGAGAGGAGTAGCCCACCTTGTTGGAGGACTCCCCACCTTTCCGATGTGGGATATTTGAGATCCTCAACAGTTTTGAGGTAAAATATGAAATGAGAAGAATAAGGAGGATAATTATAGTGTAAAAAATGGGACGACGATGGTTCGCTTCTTCTGCCTTTTGTAGTCTGAAGAGAAAGTTGACAATAATTGATCATGAACTCCCCTCTTATATTGATTTAGTTAGTCGTATATCCACTCACTAATCGATGAGTTATTTCCTTCTTAAACATAGTCAAGTTGTACGGAATATTTAAGGCATGAAAGCAAAGTCGAAGCTTTGCCAGAAGAAAAATCAACCTTGCGGCTAAGTAGCTTATGCATCTTTTTTCAAGTTTCCTCCTCCATCTACATTCTTCTATCTCGCGAAGGTGATCAGCTCAATAGATCAGCACACCTTTAGGCTGGAATGCCTTTTTCGAAATAGAATAGTGGAGTCCCATTACTTTTTATTATTTCACAACTATTGTTTATTTTGATCATAACTATTCCACAAATAATAATTATTCTCGATAATCATTCTCCTTCTGATTTTTATTTTACATAAATGCATTCTCATTCTTCTAATAAAAAAAAATTAGAAAAGAGGTTTAACCCTATTGTTTAAAAAGAGTGTAATGTAAAACATTAGAAAGGATGTTTAACCCTATCTTTAAAAAAGAGTGTAAAGTAAAGTATGCTACTTTTATTAACAATTGTATATCATTTAAGGTGTGTTTGGACGAAGTGGAATGATAATAATGATAAAGAAAGTGCGAATCAAAAAGAGAATAGAATAGAGAATAATTATGGAGAAAATAGTTATTTGTGCGTTTGGAGTGAATGAAATGATCATTTATGCTTGAGTTGAAAAACATAGTTACTGAAAAAATAAAATAATAAATATTATGAGAACGAAAAAATAGTTACGTAAAGAATAAGAAGATTAAAACGTAGTTAAAAGAAAAATAAAAAAAGTGATTTTTCTAAGTTTATTTTTTTAATTATTTTTTATCTCCAAGAAAATAGAGAATATTTTCAAAACAACTAAAAATGAAAAGAATTAAGAAAAAAAAAAACAAAGGGAATTTATTTTGATTGGGCAGTAAAAGGGTGGCTTTTGGAACACTTTTATAATGGTAATGATGGCCAACAATATTGAGCTACCTTTAAGGACAAAAAATTGAACTAACAAAGCCAGAACCAGATTCACTGTCTTTTACTATATATATATATATATATATATATATATATATATATAATAAAAGTTTAGATCATCCAATAATGGAAATCCTAATAATTCCACATCACAAATTATAAATTTGATAATTTCCCTAATATAAATCCTAATGGTTTGACTTGAAAATATTTATAAATTTAATCATCTTAGTTTGAATAAAATGATCATTTATTCTTAATTGTTGGAAGAAAATAAAAACTTAAATCATTTAAATTTTAAAATTAGAATGGTATATGTATAATTGGATAAAATTTAAAAAAAAAAATCATTCATAATCAATGATAAATTAAATACGTAAAAATTAACTATCCATGTATGAATGATATCGCAGTAAATTAAATGATCACATTTACATATAGATAAAGTCATTTTTGTTAAAATCTCCATAAACACTCAAACGAGCTATTATTATAATTTTTTTTATCAATTTTTAAAAAAATTGTTTATTTTGAGTGTTTATGGAGATTTTATAAACGAGTTTTTATAATAACTATTTAAAAACCTTATACAAACGAGTTATTATTACAATTTCTTCTTTATGATCATCAAAATAACTAATAGTTTCAAATCACTTAAAATAAACAGTCCACAATTTTACAAACAAACACGCTCAAGTCTTCATCAATATTAAAAAAAAAAAAAAAAAAATTAACCTCTGTATTTGACTGTAAATTATCCTAGAGCCTTATTTTATTTATTTATTTATTCTTTCTAAATTTATAAACAAGGTATCTATTTAGACCATTAGATATTGCTTGTCAGATAAGATTGAGATGATGATCTTAGTTGGCATGCAATGAATCCAAACCGCCCAATCTAGAGTTGAATTTTGTTTGAGGTTGAAAATTTTTAATTTATACGTGTGGATCCTTTTATGGTTAATTAATTACTTTGGTTAGGAGATATATATATATATATAATTAAGTATGTAATTAATTTAATTATAAAATCAGTATTGGTATTTTCATTATGTCTACCTCATCTCTAAATTATAACAACATTTGACTTCGAATTTTGTTTATCTTTATAAAGGTAAAAGAGTTTACATTTGGTATTAGACAAAACTTTGAACAAAGGATTGTTTATTATAAAATTTTGGTCAATTACAAATTATCGTATAGTAAGAAAAATAAAAATGATTATGAGAATGATGAAAATTAGGAGAGAATATGAAGTGATTACGAGGAGAATGATTAGAAATAAATAATTATGAGTAGAAGGAATATTAGTGTTTTAGAAGAAGGAAATTATTATAAAAAAAAAATAATAATAATAAGTATGATGATGAGAAAAATAATTATGAGACAGAATAAATTAAAAGTAAAAAAGTGAATTTCGGAGAAATGCTGGAGCAAAAATAAAAAAGTTATTTTTGAAGAAATATAATTATGAGAAGAATGATTCGTGATGGCTCAACTATTAATAATCATCATTTTTAACAAGAAATAAAGAGTTAAAATTTAAGAAAAATTGCACAATAAACTTTTCGAAATGAAGTGTACATATTCATAAAGAAGAATCATGGACACTTCTTAAAGGTTAATGCCTTCACGATTTCAAAATTTCAAGACTTAAATTCTAATAATCAAATTCACTTGTCACTTCGAGAACAAGTTGCAAAACTCCGAACACAACTCAACTCGAGAAACAAGCTACAAACCCTTCAATGCATTTGGAAATCAGAGGGTTGAAAATGAAAGTCCCCATTTGAAAACTAAGCTTCCATGTTACATTGGAGAATTATCTATCACAAAGTTTAAATCTTAATTTATATTTGAATATACAAAAATAATATCATGTTGATATGTTGCCCAATCAAACTCACACATGCTACCTATCTCTTTCCCCTCTTCCCCTAAAACCCTAATCTTTCCAAACTTTACTTATTCACCACAATATTTTTGTCCTTCCTCTCAACTTGTTTCCTAACCCTTTCAGCTACCTCCAAAATAATCATAAAGTTGATATAAGTTTTAGTTATTGTCATTTTCTATACTAATTAAAAAAAAAAAAAAAAAAAAAAAAAAAGTCTAGTACAACATTGACAATCTTACTCTACTTCAATGGATAAGATATCGGTTGCAATTTTGATCATCTCTCTAGTGATTAAAAAATAGTACTTTGTTGTTCGTAATTCTTGGTGAATAAAATACGTAGAAACAAGTTTTTTTTTTTTTTTTTTTTGGTTAAATGATGAGAATGTGAGATAAATAATTGATTGGACAAAAATACTTCATCTTTCATACATCAGAAGTTAGTTATTTATGTGTTCCGAATCATTTGATATAACATATACATACTTAATTTGCCTACGATGTTTTCAAATCATAAAATTAAATACTATTTTTCCAAATCATACGGACTCTCAATTTTTATAATTTTTCCAAAATATAAGAACTAAACTCTATAATTTCACCAGTTTCATGCATTATGGGCTTAGGGTGTCAATGTAATTCATGACCTTTTTTTTTTGCGAGAATATACTTTGCCTAAAATGTGTGTACTTAACTATCGTTAGAATTTCTCACTTTTATTTATTTATATATGATCCTCTGGATAAGGTTGTACAAAAGAGTTGGTAACTTGATGAAACTGAATTACCCAACGTTCTAAACTATACGAGTTGAGTTGAATTTTTATTTGGTTTGAGTTGGGTTAATATCGTCCCAACCGAAAATTTTCAGTTCGATTATTTTGATTAAAATGATTGTTATTAATAATGGTTAATGAATTTAGTTAATTTCAAACAATATTAAATTAACCATCCTTACAAAATAAGAGTTATTTTGAAACCATAATGTATGATAATATGAAAAACAAAGCATTGTGGAGAAACACAAGGGGAGCAATATGATTAAAAAGGTGAGAGGGGGAAGGGGGAGCCCTATCAAATTGTGGAAAAAAGAAGACCTTTAAAGTATGATTTGTTGTAAGAGAAAATTAACTTTGGAATGTTTTCTTTTTTTTTTTTTATCGAACATGTTTGTTATCAGATCTATATTAATATCGTTGAATTATTGTTCGATATGAATTACAAAACTCTTTTCATATTCCGTTAGTGATCACTCTTAATTAATTATTTTAAAATAAAATATTTATACCTTCCAAAAGAGATATAAATGCTACCTATATTAAAACTAAAGAGAGAGAGAGAGAAAAGTTGAGATTTAAATTATTTAAAAAAAAAAAAAAAAAAAAAAACTTCCTCTCTCTTATTTTCAACTTTCTATACCTTATAATAAGCTTTTATATATATAATATTTATGTTGTTTTATCTCTTAACTATTGAAGATAGAGAGAGCTCTCTCTTTCTCTCTCTTTGTAATTTCTGTAAATTATTCTATATTGTATCTCTGCATATATAAATATTATTTGGTATAATTGGCTACACTGTTGGAGTTGTAACAGAATATTTATTGCTATCCACAAAAAAAAAAAAAAAAAAAAACACACACACACAAATAAAATAAAAATAATTATTAATTAGAGGTCCACAACTTGAATGCCACACAAATTGCCCCATTTCCTAAGTCAATAGAAAAAAAAAATTAAAAAAAAATCCACTGCTATTTATTTATTTTTTAATTATAACAATCGGAAGATTCGAATTCATAACATTATAGTCAATCGACATTTACTGATGTGTTGTTTAGGTACTGCTCTTTCGACTATCGTTTTCTCTTTCTAAATAATGGTTTTGGTGTCTATATATATTTTTAATACCTCACCTGTTTTCTTTATTTTTTTATTTAATAAAAACTAATATTTCCCTTGGCTATTTTTCAACATTCATGTATTTGCTAGGAATTAATAAATAGTGCATAAGAATATTAGCTGTTAAAATGATTTCATGTATTTGCATAATGATAATTAAACCAATAAAAGAATGTATTTAGTTTGAAGCTTAAGTTTTAACTTTAGTCTTTAATTATAGTCTTTTATCATAAATAGTTTTTGGTTATTATCAAACCTACTTTTAATTATGAGCTGATCTTATCAAATCATTGTTATATAATCGAAACAACAATCAAAATAAAAATAAATAGAAAACAAGAAAGACACGTAAAATTACATGGTTCACTAACAAAATGTTAACTACAATTTACAGTAAAGAAATGAAAAAAAAATTATTAAAAAGAATTAATATAAAATATTGATTAACGTGGAATTAAGAGTTTATGAGAATTTATATCGTTCATTATCATAAAACTCTATTACAATAAACGGCTTAATTACATAAAAGTTTAAGTATGAAAACATAATTTCAGTTGCAATTTCGTCTAGGGTTTCGAGAATGTAGCTCCTAGATCTCAACTAGTTGATCGAGTAGCAAGAATTTTGAGTAAGTAATCATAAGACATCATAGTTAAAGACTTATTTCACAATCATAAATAAATAAATAAATATAAAAAATATATATAATTAAATATAAAATTTAATTCAAACTTTTTTAAAACTACTGTGGCTATATTTGTAATTTAACTTGGATGAATTGTTGGTAAGTTGAGAAAAAAGGTGGGTAGTGAGAAACTGTTTGCATGGTAAGCTTGAGAGAGAAGGAAGAAGATTCCTTGAGAGAGAGAGTGTGTAGGGTCAATGATCCTACAAAAAAATTATTCTATATGTTATGTTAAGGGTCCATTTCCATGGCTACATGTGATGCTCCCAACTTGACTATCCCAACCAACACTATTCCAAGGGGCCTCTACCCTTCATCTTTCATTGTCCCTTCTTTCTCTCTCCTCTCTCTTTTCATTATTCATCATCTCTCCCTCTTTCTCTCTCCTCCTTAAAAGCATACTAATTGGGATAGGTATAATCTTGGTCTTTATTGACTTCAAAATTGAATTTTACTTATTCTAAAGGTACATTGATGACTTTGCTAGAGCTAGCATGTGATTCGAAAATATTGTACTCGTTATAATATCATTAATATTATTATTGGAAAAATTATATATTAGATAATATGAATTTTTATCTCAAAATCAATCTGTAATAAAAAAAAAAGGTAACTCGTATAATTTATTAAAATATCAAAAACTTCTCACTCTTTTAATATAGAACAATGTGAGTATGTCTTATACGCTCTATCAATAGGGTGTCATATCAGAAATAACATATTGGAGTAGATCTGAATTAGTTGAGAGAAATACTAGCCTATGCTTACTCGCTTGGGTTGGAATCAAATCTTTTTTTAATAAAATACTTGCTTAAATCTTACCCTCATGAGTTGGGTCCGAACTACCCGCTTACGATTAGTTACCTATTTGGGTTGAATTCAAATTATGAATCAAATACCCTCTTTAAATTTTACTCGGTTTGATTGAAATTTTTAAGGTCAATACATATGCAACTCTGATACCAGTAATGAATTTTAAAAAAAAAACATATACTTTTGATTTTGAAGGGAATAAGTCATATATCTTATAAAGATTATCGAGACGTCTTCTCACATGGAGTAATGTGAGTAACTCCAACCATATTTTTCTACTCTCTAAGTTTTAGGTGAAGTAAATTGATGATGTGACTTTTTAGTATTGACTAAATTGAGTATTATTAGTTTGAATTATAAAGTAAATAAATAAACTTCATCTCCAAAACCTCTAGTTTTATTTTCCAATTATTATTTGTTGGCTGAAAATTTAATTGGAATTGTGACATAAAATCATCTTGTTGAAATTGTAAAAGAAGGTATGTTGATAATATGAATCACTATGATAGTATTATAGTTAAAAAAGGACTGAGAAATAAATGAAATAGTAACTTTTGTAAGTTGTAGGTTGGAATATTTTTAACATCCATACATTTTTAAAATTATAGGTTTGAATCAATGGGAAAGTACATGTAGATTTGAAGGAAGATAGAAAATAGAGAAATGTCATATGATATTATATGTATAATAATTTATTGAAAATTTGTCGTAGATGTGTTATACTCACAAAATAATTATAAAGGTAGTCAAATTTTAAAATATTTGCATATTTATCATTATTATTGTATTATAAATATGGTACTATAAGAAATTACATGACCCCCCTGGGGTTGGTTAAGCTCAATTCAGTCCCTTTAAAGGGTTGGCCAAAGGAGGCCAAAGTCTTCACGAGGGTCGATCATGTGGAGGCTAGGACTCCCCGAAGGTCGGTTGATTCTAATTCCAACCGCTACGGACCAACCAAGGTGGCCAGGACCCTCCAAGGGTCGATCCAAGGAGATCAAGTCCCCTTGGGGGACAACCGAGCTCAAGTCTAACCCAAAAGAAGTCTGTCGAAGGCCAAGTAAAACCTCTTGAGAGTCGGGAAAGAAGGTTGAAGTCTCCTCGAGGGTTGGTCATAGAGGTCAGGAACCCCTAAGGGTTTATCGAGTCCAAGTAATCCTCAAGGCTAATTAATTAAGCACGTCCACGTTCCAAAGTCCAAATGTTACACTAAGAAGGCGAAGGCTCTCACGAGGGTGGCCATGGAGGTTATAACATAAAAAACCCAATGGTCGACTCAGTCTAAGTATAACATAAAAAACCATTACACCGTCAAGTTGTAACGTTCAGGAGTTACGTTGATATTTACTCTAGGCTTAATCGTTGACGTTACAAACGACTAGCCTTTAAGCCACCATTAAGTGGGCTGCAGCGATTACAACTCTGTCAACTATAAAAGAGTCAAAAGATCATCATTTGAATCCAAGCTGAAATAAGCTGAGTTTAGCTACTACACTATAAGCAACTCTTGAACTACAAACTCTCTCAAATACTCTCAAAAAATACCTTTCTGGCTTAGGCATCAGAAGCTCTATAACTTTTCACAATAAGCTGTTCAAAATGAAGTGTACATATTCATAATAGAATTGGGGTATATGATATGACCAACTCAATTATTTCACACACCTACATAGATCTAATATCTTTACAAAGAAAAAAAAAAAGAAAAGAAAAAAGGTTTGTTGTTTTAGGCATTACAATTGGGGGTATGATATGACCAGCTCAATTATTTCATTTATTCTTACATTTTCATCTCAGGTGAATTTTTTTCATTTCATTTTTTAAAAGGTTAAATTGCTTTTTCTTTTCTTTTTTTTTCTTACCTTATAAATCTAAATGGTCCCTACCCTTTTTCAATATTTTGAAAATGGCTCACCACTTCAACATCAAATTTAATTAATTTTGTTAAATTTAACATCATTTATTAATGTTAATAATAAAGATTAGTGTGCTAGATGGAAGGTGAGTTTTGAAAGTATGCTTTTTTTTTTTTTCTTTTTTTTCTTTTTTTTTATGTCCAGTTCGAATCTCACCTCTGATCTTGACCTTCAAGTTTTCAAGTTTTGATAATAAATAAATAAATAAAGATTATTGAGATAATTAATAATAAATTGTACATACATACATATATAGAAATAAACAACACACAATTATAAAAATAGTTAGTTTAATCTCATTTATTTGTATTGGGATTGTAAGCATTGGGATTTTTTTTGTTTTTTTTAGATAGATATTAACACTATAGTTAATCACGCCCGTTTTTAGGCCAGACATCGGGAGACATCAAAAGAATGGAGACTACAATTAATGTCACACATCTTGAACTTGAAATCTTGAAGGAGTAAGCTTTGAATTAAAAATACTTAAATCGGCAAAATTTAAATATATAATTATGTAATTTTCAAAAAAATTAGAACTTCAAAGCTGAGTAAAAATATAAAATTGAAAAGTTTGAGTAAAAATATAAAATTGAGAGACAAAAATATTAGGTTAGCCTATTTTCTTTAAAAATAAAAAAAATAACATAATGATTGCCCAAGAGATTGATTTAAATTGAATTTCAAAAAAAAAAAAAAAAAAAAAAAAATCAAAATAGAGGTTGATTTCTATTTGTATTATTTTAAATAAAAAAAAAAACTATCCAAAACAAATAATTTTTAGAAATAATTTACAATAATGAAACACCACAAATTGCCAAAATACCACACTAGAAAAGAGTCTTATTTATTCCTTAAAACTCCACTCTCTCTCTAAACCACAAACTTTATTTCACTTTCAGTCCAAAAAAATAAATAAATATTTAAATAGAAAAACATACAACTCAAGTTTAATTCTATTTTCTACAATTTCTCAATTTTCCCCCCACATCTTTTCTTTTTTTCACTTATTGTCCTCTCATCATTTTTTCCAGTATTTTCTGTGATTATGTTTGTATAAAACCCGACCCATTACCCGCCCGACAACCCGTTTTCAACCCAACTCGTGCCATGTTTTTTCTAGAATCGCAATATACTTTGTCCTCACTCACAAGATAGCACTCATCGAAGGCGGCTTGCTTGCCACAATCTCATAGTTACTCATGCTGCCCTCATCTTCTTCCACTTCATCTTCGTTTTCGTCCTCGTCATCTTTATCATCTGCCCGATCGATCGATTCGTTGATCTCCATCTCTTCATTACCCGAGACGGGCTGAACGATCTCTTGTTGTGGAGGCCATTGTTGCTCGGGCTGAACAATCAACGGTTGTTGACGATGCGGGATGATTGGCATTGAAGATCCGATTACGACGTTATTGTTGAGCGGGTTGCTATTGTTCTTCATCTTGTACAAAGCATCAAGGTGGTGAAAATAAGGGCAAGTCTTGGAATCCTCATGCCTTGTTTTTTTGTTTTCTTTCACTTTCTTGAAGTATTTGTTTATGTTTTCCCATTTCTCTTTGCATCTCTTTGCATTTCTATTGTATCCAATTCTCTTCATGGCTAAAGAGATCTCTTCCCACAATGGCCCTTTTGGTCCATTTTCATGATATTTAATTTCAAGATTTGTTCTTAAGTTGATGAGTGCTTCAATTTCAACTTTTGGCCATCTTGATGAGCTTAAACTTGGGCTCATCTTATAATTTTCAACACCATTTGGATTTGTTTTGGTACTCTCCATTTGCATCAACTCAATATTGCTTGGGGGTGGTTGCACCACCGGTATTGGATTTGACATCGAGATTTGTTGTTGTGGTTGTTGCTGTTGTTGTTGTTGCGGTAACGGTAGTAGTTGTGACGAATTGTTGTTGTTGTTATTGCGGTGTGGTAATTCGGTTACTTTTTGGAGGATGGATGTAATGGCGGCGTCTTTAGCAGCGGCCATTGATCTCTCTTGAGCTAAAATATCTCTCTCTCTATTGATTTTGATCATTTCTTGCATCCTCCAAGCTTCTTCTCGCTCAACTCTCTCTTGTTCCCTTTTCTCAATTGTCTCCAAGAATCTCTTTTGCATTTCCTCTTGCTTTTGAATCACTTCCCTCGTCAACCTTTCGAAAAAGTCCTTCCATTTCCTCTTCCTCTTTCTCGAATTGTCATCTGATGACGTCAACTCGTCGACGTCATCAGACACTGAGTTCGAGACGAGATCGGCTTCTATGCTTTGAAACTCCATTCCCACCGTCTTCGTAAAACTTGTGGGGTTGTTCGTTGGCAATGGAGGGGGTGTGGATGGAATGTGAATTGTGGGGTTTGGTTGAGAGAATGATATGTTCATGAAGTAGGGTACGGCTGCGGCGGTTGTCGATGGAGCTACGGTGGTTGGCGACGGAGCGGCGGTTGTCGTCGGAGGAGGAGGGTGGATTTCAAGGGCTTGTAATTGTTCAAAAAATTTGTAAGATTTGGTATTATGAGATTTCCCACTCCGAACATCTTTGGTTCTTTTGTGATATTTATAAACATTCTCAAATTTCTCTTTGCATTTCTTTGCACTTCGATGATATCCAACCTCCCTTAATTTCCTGATTAAAAAAACAAACAAAACCAAAGAGAAATGACCCCACAAAAATTAAATTTTTCTTAAAAAAAAAAAAAAAAAAAAAAAAAAAAAAAAAAAAAAAAAAAATCCCATCTCATATAGAGCAATTGCATGTGTAAAAACAATGATTGAGCTGTAAAAGAACAGAAGTGATTCAGATGATAAAACTGATTAAATCATCAATCAAGACATCCACCTATAAATTATAAATTCAGACTATATAATTTAAAAAATATATATGTATATAATTTAGCATTAAAATTTAAAAATCTAATCTTTAATTTCTAATAATTTGAAAAATTAGAATTTAGTTTTTAAGATTTTGATAAAATTTAAAAATTAGTCTATCTCGATAATAATTTTTAGTGAATAAAATATGTTAAATACAGTTATTTATGTGTTTAACGATAATAGTGTACGTGAATGATTAATTGATTAAATAAAAACATGTATCGTTTTATATATCAAAAGTTACATATACGTTACATAATTCACCTATAACATACAAATACCATTGACTATATTTTAAATTTTATCAAATTAAATTCTATTTTTTCAAATTATATATTTTTCTAAACGATTAAATTCTAGATTTTTAAATCATTGATTAAATTCTTTTTTTTTTAATCATAAAAATCAAATTTATAATTTACCTAAAAATAATTATCTTTTCTTCTGTTAACTTGAAAATTTTCCTCAGTTGTTGATGTTACAAAAGTGAAAAAGAATGTTTTTTTTAACCAAAAAAGACTGCTAATTACCAACAACTACTATTCCTTTCCATAAATTAAAAAAAAAAAAAAAAAAAAAAAAAAAAAAAAAAAAAACCTCTTCTTGAATTTAAGTGCTTCCAACTTGGAGTTCCAGAAAAAAAAAGTCCACTTCAAAATTAGTTTGAAAATAAAATTGCAACAAAACCCAGATCTTTAAAAATAAAAAATTTAAAAATTAAAAAAAAAAAAAAATTGTTTTTTGGGTTTGGAATTAGAAAAAAATTGAAATTTAATTTATTTTTTTAAGGGTACCTGGAAATTTGTTCCCACAAAGGGCCTTTAACGCTTGCATCTCGAAACGCTACGTCCAATTCCGACCGTAATTTAAGGAGAGCCAACGTTTCTTGTCTCGGCCACCGGTTTCCGCCGCCGTCGTCTCCTCTGCCGCCGCTTCTCCCTTTCTCATCTTCACCACAATTGCTATTATTATTCTCGTCCGCTGCCCCGCCGCCCCCTGTAAGCCCGTCGTGGCGGTTAGTTGTCTCCGGCACGGCGGCGCCTCCGTCCATGACGGTAGTAGTGGACTTGCCAAGCATAGAGAGAAATTATAAGGGGTAATTGGGAAGGGATGCTGCTCCTATTTCCAAATTACAGCAAAATTGAAACCATGGAAAAAAAAAATAATAATAAATTAAAATAAATACACACAATAATTTTTTTTTTTTTTTTTTTTTAATTTGTATTGAAGGTGAAATGTGTGTTAAAAGAAGGGGTGTTGTGGGAATGGTAATATGTTTTGTTGTTTACTTTGTGTGGGCCTCTGAATTTCTAATGTTAAAAATAAGAAATTAAAAATTATATGGTAGATTGACAAATTCATGATATTTTTATTTTAATTATATGATTTTTTTTTTTTTTAAACTTATGCTTATCAAAATATAAAATATTTAAATTGATTTAAACTATCAATTTTTAGTTTACTTAATTGATATTTATCAATTTCACTTTTGAAACTTATCAAATTTTGTTTCTATTTTCACTTGATTGAAATTGGTTTTATTAAATTTGAATTTTCTTTTCTAAATTTTTGATACCTTTATAAAAAAAATATACTCATTAAAAATCCTACAAATTATGTATTAGGATTTATTGTAATTTGAAAATTTTAGTCTCAGAATTTAGATAAACCTAAAATAATTATCTAATGGATTTTTTTTATAAATGGATTTAATTATTTATAACTAAATTATATGACTTTTTTATATGTTATTGACCGTAGCTAATTAGTTGATTGGATATAAATTGAGTAGTATAAATTCTAAAAAAGTGCATTAGTTAATACAATGGAAAAGTAATATGTCACCGAAAGGGTTGGTGGATCGTTGGTAATTTCATTGTTTCGAGGTATTTCAGTTCAACATCATATCACGCGTTTGATTTTAAAAATCGGTATTTGGTAGTCTCCAATGTGTAGCGCAGTTGGTTGAAGACTTGGGTTTTGAAGGTGTGCTCTTTCAAGATCACAGGTTCGAAATCTATCTGTGACATTAATTTGCAAATAAACTTACTACTAAGTTTGTTTATATGCTATATTAATTATCACATCTATTATGATACTCACATGACATGAATGAGTGCCTCTTGGTATAATACCGGTTTACCCTAGCTATGTGATAAGGGTTTATTTTTTACCGCACAGAAAAACTACTTATTTTATATGAAGTGATGTTTACTCTGACAGATTTCTATGAAGTTTTTACAACGAGACTTGATTGTGGTCGACGGCATATGCGTTGTGGTAGCTGGATCAAAATCATAGACCTAGGTTCTTAGGTTGTTAGTTGTAATTTTTGTATTTGGGTTAAGATTTTTGTAATTTTTGTTGGATTGGGTTGGTTATAGAGTTACAAATTTTTGATTAAGGAATAATATATACATATATATGTATGAGTTTGTGTGAGAATAGAAATTAATTAATAAGATATGTTCTTTAACATATTGATAAATAGTATGTACTAATAAAATAGGGAATCTAGATTAATCAAGTATATTATCATTTAACTTTTATTTATTAGTTTGCATATTTAATTATGGAGTAAGAATAGAGTTGTTTTATATTGAAAAGATCATAGAGTAACACACTCTCAAGAATCCAACTAAAAAATATAGGGCTGAGTTCAGTTGGGTTTCTCCAATGCTTAGAGTTGGACGAGTTGAATGATTGACCAACACGAAACTTTGGGTTGATCTTTAAAATCTCTCTAACCCAACCCGAATTCTTAGTCATCACATAAACACTAATGTCGCTAAACTATTGCTCTTGTTAGCTTTTTTTTTTTTTTTTTTTTTTTGTAAAGATAATAGATCTATCTAGGTGTGAAAGGAAAAATCAAAAATCGAGAAATTAATCGAACCGAATAGAATATATAAATAATAATAAAAAAAGATGTTGGTATTTAAATATGATGGAAGAACCAATTTAAATATGAAATATAAAGTAAAAAAATTATAAATATTATGATACTTATGGAAAGTATTGTTTTTTTTTGGTAAAATGAAAGTCTTTATAATAAAATTTAAAATAGAATGAAACAAAAATTTTGAAAAATAAACTTTTTTTTTTTTTATTGAAATCAAAACAAAAAACCAAACCAAACTCTAACCGAACCAAATAAAGGCTGAATCAATTGTTTTGTTCTTTATATGGACATTACTTCAACTAAATTATTGAAAAATCGAGAATATTGGTTCAATTATCAGTTTGACACAAAATCGACAAAAATCAAACTCAAATCACTCCTAGATCTATCATTTTACTATCTTAAAAGGAAGGTTTTCTTTTATGGCAAGGTGGTGGTGAAATGACGAAAGTACCCCTCACATAGATCTATTGACCTTTAATCATTGTGAGGCTAATCTAAACAGTATATATTATATTTTAGATTGGCAGATTAGTGACCTGTGATTGTCCAAGTAAATTCAGTATTTTTATACTTTGATAAAGTGACGAAAATACCCTCCATCCAAATTCAAAATTACTAAGATATTTTTAAATACTCCAAAAATTAACATTAAATATATATATAAAATAAATAAAAAAGAACACTGCTTTCAGTTTTCAATTTGTTGAGGGGTGAGGCTGTGGTTCTCTACAACAAGGCCTACGGAGGGACCTACTCCGAATGGGACAAATGGTAGTTTCACAAGGTGTTTTTTTCTCTTAGGGACGCGTTTGGCAACGGTGTGTTGGGATGGGAAGGGATGGGAAGGATTATTAAAACGGCGTTTGGGGTGATGGGTTGGGGTGGGAAGTTTAGGAAAATGGTGTTTGGTGGGGTGGGTTGAGGTGAGATAAAAGTAGATGGATGGGATTGATGTGATGTTAAAAAAAAATAATAATAAATATATTGTATTTTTATAAAAAGTAAAGTAATTAATAAATAATATTTTTAATCGATGATTAATATTTTCAAATTTTTTTTAAAAATCAACATTTCAAAGTTTTATTTATCATTTTATTAAATACAATTTT
>JBBMEG010000015.1:2656463-2675619 GCA_037832605.1 Cyclanthera cordifolia | reverse complement strand
ATATATAGCATCTATTTTAACTTTTTCTACCAACTAAAAATATTTTTTCCCCTAAATTTACTCAAAAATTATATAGTATTATATGAACATTTTTTCTTTTTTTGAGATTACAACTATCGAGAGCAAGAGATTCGAATTCATGACTTCATGGTTCTTGAATTGCATTTATACCGCTAAATTTATTGTTCATTTTCGCTTATATATGAACACTTTGATAGTAGGAGAAAATTCAAAACAAACTTAGGTTTAAGCATATAACGCAAATTTTTTGATAGTGAAAAGAGTAATTATGTATCTTATAAATTATTGTGACATTCTTTCATTTTTTTTTTCTTCAAATTAATACATACTTAATCAAACAATAGCAATAATTTACTCATTCATTCTCAAATATATATATATTATTTATTTATTTTTTTTGTTAAGATTCCAAAATTTCAAACTAAATAAGTTAATATCGTATATCTTAAAATCAATTTGACATGGTAAATAGAAACTCAAATATCTTGTAAAGTTATAAGATTTCATCATTCTTCGTTATTATTTTTTTATAAGATTCAACAATGAAATCAATTATATAATAAACTTCTTAAACATGCCATCTAATCAAACCAAAATTTTGTTAATTAAGATGAATAAAGAAGATTTGAAAACTACATATAAAAACAATACCTTAGATTAGTTGCATAGAAAATAGTCGGTGGCGCAATAATTTTATTGTTTAGTATTAATCTAGTTCAACATCAACATTACGATCGATCCAGAAAATCGGTATTTGGCTCTCAATTCATACCACTAACTAGTACTATGCCAAAAACATGAGTTTAAATCCTCATTTTCAATTTTATTAATTAATTTATTTTTGTTAAATTCCAAATTTTCAAACTAAATAAGTCAATATCATAAAACTTTATCTAATCAATTGACATCGAAAATAGAAACTCAAAAAAACTTTAGTAATTATATTCCAGTCTGCTTTAATTTAATTTAAATTGAAAATAATTTTAATGATTGGATTCAGTATAATTTGTTATTGGTCAATGCTCTTTACATATTCCTTTATTTTCACAGCTCTCCTTGACTTCAAAGTTTGAACTTTCTTACATCTACTTTCATATGGTTGTTGACCAAGATTAATTTATTTAACAAAAACATGAAGTTATTGTCTCATTTTATTTTAATAATTTTTTCATTATTTAAAATAATAATATTAATCTAGAAAATAACAAATTTGAAAAATACAACAAATGTTTAATAAGATTTTTTTTTTTTTTTTTTTTTTTTAATTTGCGCACCCGACTATTGTCCCTACTTAAGCACCTCAAAGCCCTATTTGACTAGTAAACTTATGTTTAATTAGATATTTAAGTTATTTACTAATACTACTTTGCTACATTTTCAACCTTTGTATTCAAATTAAATATATAATTTAACATTGATACACAATAAAATAAAATTTTCTCAATAAAAGCGTGTTTGGGGACCGAGTTAAGGTGGGTTACACTAACCCACGCTAATAAAACGCGTGGTCCAATGCACATTTTTCTTTTTCTTTTTTCATTTTTTCATTTCTGTTTTCCAATTAATTATACCTATAATATTAATTATTTTCAATTTTTTTATATAAAAAAAAAATCACGTATCCCATCAACTTTTATCTCTTCTCAATCTTATAGTTCAAACACATACTTACTAACATTCTTTTCGCCATAGTCCAACGGGACTATAAGAAAGACCCATTAAATCAATCCATAAAAATTCTTAAAATAATAAAATTGACAAATAAGTTTTGACATTTTTCATCAATCTTATCGCATTAGCTGTGGTCATTTTCAAACTAAAGGTAGTTATATATTGAGAGGGACAAAATAGTAATTAAAAAGTAATTTTTCTACACACCTGTCACGCTCCCTTAACCGTATGCCTATACATCCTCCACAATCTATACTTTTATAACAATGTTTTTTTAAGTTCAATTCGACTCATGTTGATTTTTCTAAACTTTAGTCTGAAATTTTTAATATATTAATATAATTTAATATATGTACCTAAAAAAAGATAATTTAATATATAAGTTTTTTCTTAAAGTTCAATTAGAAATGAGAAATACTAATTAATCACATGTTAATCTCATTAATAATGTATTAACATCTATTTTGATTTGAGTCTTAAATTTTTTGTTTTTATGTATTTTTTATTTTTTATTATATAATATAAAATTTTAGTTTGAATTTTGAGTCTAAGATAACTTTTTAGTATTAAGATGTATTTCATCAATATAATACATGTTACAAACATCTTTTTATTTCATTATTTTTTTAATAATTTCGACGATCATCCTATCTAATTCGTGGAAGCCAAGAAGAACGATAGTTCAACATTGTAAGTGTAAACTAAAAAAAAAAAAAGAAGATTGATTTTGTTACAAAAATGAATGTCGATATGCACAATAGTGAAACATTCAACATCAAAGCTGTTTGAAAAACACTTGTATAATAAACTCAAACAAAACCTATACCGATCTGACTATCTAGACACTACATAAGCTAGTATAAAACCTAGTCTAATCGACTCATAAGAATGATAAATTAAAAATATAGAATTTAGAATGTGTGAAAGTAGATGCTTATGTTGTGTATTTTATAAAACATACAGAAATAATGAAGGTTACCTGAATTCATGTTGTTGAGTGAACGACAACACGAGACAATCTCAACCGTTCAATGTTGAGTGCGATTGGCGAACCTTCTAGAAGTTAGGTTCGGGTGTGGACTCGGGCTCGATTTTAGGTTTGGTTTGGAGTACCTTCTATCATTTTGCATTGGCCCAATGAGGTTTGGGTGAGCACTTGTTGGACCTTGAGTGTAGGCCTGAAATTAACAGGTACAAATCCAACTAAATTAAAAAAAAAAAAAAAAAATATAATTATTGTTGTAGTTAATCTAGTTATTTTGTTGAAATTGGTGTTAAATTTACAATCATGTACACGTGAGGATGAGATCAGAACCGTCGATTTTTATTCATTTTAATTTTAGTTTAATTAATATGGTAGGACACAACTCAACTGAATTGGCCACCATTTACTTCTACTCATAAATGGCTTGGCCTAATAACATTGACCTACATCTAACTGGCTTAAATCCATCGTGGATCCCACAATTAATAATTTTTTTCATATTTTATTTAATTACTGTAAAAAATAAAATACAAAATACAAAATTCAAAATTTACTTTTTAATATGTATTTATTTTTTAATCTAAATAATAGAATTATGGAAAGAAATCAAAACCTTGTCAAACTACCATTTGTCCCAATCAGGGTGGGTCCCTTCGTAGGCTCTGATGTAGAGAACCACAGCCCCACCCCCAAAGCAAGAAATAATTTTTATTTATTTTTGTATGATTATTATTATTTTTCTAGAGTATACATTAAAATATAATTGCGAGTAATTCCGAATCTCGGCAGAGGGCAATTTCGACAATTTCGCAGTTACTTCAAAATATAAAAATACTGAATTTACTCAGACAATCACAGATCACATCTAAATATATATATAAAAAAATATACTCTTTAGATTAGCCGCTCAATGATTAAAGGTCAATGGGATCCATGTGAGGGGGTAATTTCGTCATTTCAACATCACCTTACCAAAAAAGAATACCCTTCAATTCAAGGTAGTAAAAAAATTAATATTTATAGATGTAATTTCTTTTTCAAAAAAATAAGTATTTTTTTTTTTCTCTAGGCATTAATTCTCATTTATTGTAATATTTATATAAAAAAACAATATTAATGTAATTTTTTTTTGTAAAAAAAAAAAAAGAAAAAAGGGTGAGGTTATATGGGCCGGCTTTTAGCTAAATTTAGCTGGACAGACAAAAACCAACTTATTATCATTATTGTCTGTATGCGCAAGCTGTTCAAAAATCTCTGTAATATTTATTTTATTTTTACTAAATTAAAATAATATCATATTTTCTTTTTATTTTTTATATATTTCCCATTTGCATATAACTTTCTGTGCCACTTTTATTATTACTTAGAGAACCAAAAAAGAAAATAAAAGAAAGAGAGAGAAACCCCAGGTGGCAGGTTTTATTATATTATTATGTTTTTATATATGTAATAAATAAATAAATAAATAAATAAAACCCAATAAAGAATAAAGATTCCGCAGCTAAAAGAAAAAGAAAAAAAAAAAAACAAGTTCTTGAGATTGACAAGCAGATCCCCACCAGATATAAACAATTAAAATTTAATTCTATCCCCATAAAACCCCTCCTTTTTACACATTTCACCTTCAAATAAAAATTAAAAAAAAAGAAAAAAGAAAAGATTTTTATAATAAAAAAAAAATATTTATTGGTGTGTGTATTTATTTTAATTTATTTTTGCTGTTTGTTTCGATTGTGCTGTAATTTGGAAAGAGGAGGAGCGTTCCCTCCCAATTAGAGTCTTTATTCTTCTCTCTATGCTTGGGGACTCTACTAATTCCGTCATGGGCTGCGGCGTCGCCGTGTCGGAGATGGCAGACAGTACTGGGGCAGCGGAGGATAACAATAACAATAATAATAATTCCGGTGAGGATGAGAGAGGGAGAAGCGGCGGCGGAGGAGGAGACGACGGGGATCGGAGCTTCGGCGGAAACCGGTGGCCGAGACAAGAGACTTTGGCTCTCTTGAAAATAAGGTCGGAAATGGATGTGGCTTTTCGAGATGCAAGCGTTAAAGGCCCTTTGTGGGAACAAGTTTCCAGGTAATTTAATTTAATTTTTCGAATTTAACCCACCCAAAAAAAGAAATTAAATCCTCTATTCAAAAAAAAAAAAAAAAAAAAAAAAAATCTTTTTTCACTTGGATTTTGTTTCTATTTCTCTTCGAAGATCTGGGTGTTGTTTTGTTTTTGATTTTGTTGTAATTTCCTTTTTTAATCTCACTGTCGGCAGTTCAATCATTTTCATCACTTAATCTCAAGAGATAAAACTTTGCCTTTTTTTTCTTTCTTTCTTGGGAATCTCTAATCAAATTTAAAAAAAAAAAAAAAAAAAAAAAAAAAAAAAAACTGAAATCCCAATTCAGTGTCACTGAAATTCAAGGAGATTTTTATTATTTTTATTATTTTTAAGGAATCTGTGAATAATTTGAGTAGTAGTACTTTTTTTTTTTTTTTGGGTTAAAAAAAACATTCTTTCTCTCTTATGTTACATCAACAACTGAGGAAAATTTTGCAGTTTACAGAAGAAAAGTTGATGAATTTATAAGGTGAATGTTTTGTGTTGGTGATTTCATCAGTTTTTTTTTTTTTTTTTTTTTTTTTTCTTTCTGAATCTCTTATTTTCTTTTTGAGAGCTCAATGATTGTTCTTACACATGCAAATGCTTTGGTATGAGAGAGAAATTCTATTTTCTTAATTTTGTTTTGTTTTTTCAATGAAAGTTTTCATTTTTATTTGTGGGGTCATTTTTTTTTTTTTTTTTCTTCTTTCAATCAGGAAATTAGGGGAGCTTGGGTATCATCGAAATGCAAAGAAATGCAAAGAGAAATTTGAGAATGTTTATAAATATCACAAAAGAACCAAAGATGTTCGAAGTGGGAAACCAGATAGCAAATCTTACAAGTTTTTTGAACAATTAGAAGCTCTTGAAAATCACCCTCCTCCCAATTTCTCCTCCCATTTCTCTAAACAACCACCACCGTCAATGGCCGCTCCTCCGCCGCCAACCACCGTGGTTTCTCACATTCCTTCAACTGTTCCATCGGTCACCCCATCCGTACCCCACTTGATGAATATCTCATTCTCTCAACCAAACAACCCCACAATTCCCCTCCAATCCCCACCCCCTAATTCCGCTCCATTGCCAAACCCTACTACCGTAACGGCCGCCACTACTACCACGGTCCCGTCTTTTCAAACCAACTTTGTAGGGTTTGGTAGCAATGAAGTGGATAATCTCTCGAACTCGACGTTTGATGACGTCGACTCGTCGACGTCATCAGACGAGGCGTCGAGACGGAGGAGGAGAAAGAGGAAATGGAAGGACTTGTTTGGAAGGTTGATGAGGGAAGTAATACAAAAGCAAGAGGAAATGCAAAGGAGATTTTTGGAGGCAATTGAGAAGAGGGAGGAAGAGAGAATAGTGAGAGAAGAAGCTTGGAGGATGCAAGAGATGGCTAAAATCAATAGAGAAAGAGAGATTTTAGCTCAAGAAAGATCAATGGCAGCTGCTAAAGACGCCGCCATTACATCTTTCCTTCAAAAAGTAACCGAATCTCAACCGAATAACAACCCATCACCACCCCCACCACCACCACCACCATCGCAACAAGAACCACAACAACAACAACAACAGCCAATCTCGAGACCAACAACTGTGCAGACACCACCACAACCGCCCGCACCGCAACCGCAAGGTTCCACATTATTGCAAGTTGTTGTTCCAAATACACAAAAAGTAATGAGCAACAACAATAATGAAATGTTGCAAATGGAGATGATGATGAAAAGTGAACATAATCACAATGGTGGTGAAAATTATAGCATGAGCCCAGCAAGCTCATCAAGATGGCCAAAAGTGGAAGTTGAAGCATTGATCAAATTAAGAACAAATCTTGAAACAAAATATCAAGAAAATGGACCAAAAGGCCCATTGTGGGAAGACATATCATCAGCAATGAAGAGACTTGGCTACAATAGAAATGCAAAGAGATGCAAAGAAAAATGGGAAAACATAAACAAATACTTCAAGAAAGTCAAGGAGAGTCAAAAAACAAGGCCTGAAGATTCCAAGACATGCCCTTATTTCCACCAGCTTGATGCTTTGTACAAAGAGAAAAGCAACAACAACAACGGCAACAAACACAGCACCGTCGTAATCCCATCTTCCACGCCAATCATCCCGCATCAACAACAGCCGTTGATGGTTCGACCCGAGCAACAATGGCCTCCGCAGCACGAGAGCACCCGACACGACTCGGGCAACGAAGATATGGAGAGTGACCCGATGGATCGAGACGACGAGGACGACGATGAAGACGAAGGTGGTGGAAACTATGAGATTGTGGCAAGCAAGCCTGCTTCGATGAGCGCTGCAGAGTGAGTGAGGACAAAACATGCTGCAACTCCAGAAAAACTTGAGTACAGGTCGGGTCAAAGAACGTGGGTTGTCGAGCGGGGTAAGTGGGTCGGGTTTGAATTGAATTGATTGAATATGTTGTTCATACACACACACACTCACACAAGTTACTGGAAAAGAGAGGGGGTGTGAGAGGGTGGGTTGAGAAATTGTAGAATAGAGAGTTCGGTGAGAGTTATATGTTTTTTTTTTTTTCCATTTTAATAATTTAATTATTTATTTTGAACTAAAAATAAAATAAAGTTTGGGGGTTTAGAAAGAGAGAATGGAGTTTAAGGTTTCACAAGTACAAGAAATAAAGAGAGACTCTTTTTCTTGTGTTGTATTTTGGCATTTGTGATGTTTCATGTAATTTTTTTTTTTAATTTTTTAAATTTTTAATGTTTGTTTAACTCTAAATCTTTATTAAGTTCTGATCAAATCCATCATGAAAAATGGAGTTTTAAAAAAATAAATATTTATCATATATTTAAAACTATATATTTTATGTTTTAAATCAAAATAAATTAGGTTAATTAATTAAATTGGTTTTTTTTGCGTCAATTTTATCTATTTTATTTTAAATGATTTATTAATCTTGGTGGCCCCTAAACATTAATAACTGATGTTAAATATAACTAAAAATGAACATGAAGTGTCTTTTTTTTTTTTTTTTTTAAGAAAAGAAAAAATCATTGTTGAAAATGATGAGCGCCATTTCATAGCATTAATATATGGTAGGGATGGTTGAAATTAATAAAGTAAGTTATAAAAATAAAATTAAAACTTTTCAAAATAAAATTAATTATGAAAATTAATGTAAGAATGAAATGTATAATTTGAACTAACCATGTTATAGTCACAAATGTAAGACTTTAAAGTTGAATTTCAAAAAAAAATTAATGTTTGTCAACAAAACAATAGCTTAGCCATGTTAATATAAACTTTTATATTTTTCAAGGAAAACAAATGTATTATATAAACATTTTAAAATTCTTATGCTCGGAAAAAATTTATTATGGTATTTAGTTTTTTTTTTTTCCTAAAAAAAAAAAGAAAAGAAATTATGGCCTTTAGTTAATTTAATTAAGCATGAATAAAAGATATATTAAAAATATTACATATTAATTAGTTTTGTATTTTATGCAATGAGGGCAGGATGAGGCAGTTGATATGATTCCATCATATTTTCTTTAATTGTTTTTAAGATTTTATTTTTTATTTTTTTATTTTTTATTTTTTTTTTTTATGTGTCCTACTAGGCTATTCCTAATTTAAATCTATACAATAATTGTAATTATAATAATTAACTTATTACGTCTATTATATATTGGAACCAATAATCAAATTTTTTTAATTTTCATGATGATGTAATTAACTAAAAATACTATCTACAATTGCAAAGGAAGATGGGCATGCAAACTTGAAAAAGTAAATAAATAAATATTATTATGAGTGTAATTTCATAAAATATTGAAATAAATATTCATTAAATGTAACCTATATTTTAAGCTATCATAATATATGGTCCAGTGCAATGCACCACTATTCCATATATAATATCCAAATAATACCTATATATCACTATATCTAACAACATTGAATATATATATATAGTTTCAATCGGTTAAACTAAATGTTTGTTTCTGGGTAATTAACGACATATGATAAATCTTTTTACAACTCATCTTCAAATTTACACGTCCAAACGATATAATCACTAAAAATAATCATTTATTTTTAACCATTCAAAATAATCATTCAAGTTTTAATTACTCAAAATAATTTATCATTTCTTACCATTTTTTTTTTTTTTTTTTGAATATAATTCTGATTTTCAATCACCCACAAGAGTCTTTCATTCTAATCATTGATGAATACCATTTTCTAATATTTTGAGTGAGATAAACATTTAGATCTATAAGATACAAAGGTTGAGAGGTTATCAGTTGGGTAAAAAGACAATATTATACCTATTAAATGAGTATAGCTTCTCCCAAAAGAGAGAGAGAAAGAAGGGACAATTGAAGGGTAGATGCCCTTAAAGAATCACATGTAGCAATGGAAATGGACCCTTTGGATAACACTTAACATCATTTTTATAGGATCATCGGCCCTACATACACTCTCTCTCAAGGGAACCTGCCATATATAAACAGTTATTCACAGTACCGTTTCTTTTACTAATTTGTTTTTCTTTTTCTACATACCAATAAATTAAACCTCCAAACTAAATAAGCTAGCAATTTAATCAAAATATAATTTTGACAGTCATTTACTTCTATTTTTTTTTTTTAAATTCAACAATACATCCACAAAAACGATGGGAACCTACCAAATGGGTGCAAGTAA
Source organism: Cyclanthera cordifolia (assembly GCA_037832605.1). Taxonomy (NCBI): domain Eukaryota; kingdom Viridiplantae; phylum Streptophyta; class Magnoliopsida; order Cucurbitales; family Cucurbitaceae; genus Cyclanthera; species Cyclanthera cordifolia. Next base: position 2,666,155 of record JBBMEG010000015.1, on the reverse strand, counting down.
TTTCATTATTTGTTGTTATTCCAGTTCAACACAAGCGTCACGGAATAACTACGAGATCATAAGTTTAAACTCTCTCACTTAATTATTGTAGAAATGAAAAAAAAAAAAAACCTTTTTACACTAAAAGAAACTTCGTAGTATATATTAAGAATTTTTTAGTTTAAGCGTTTTCTCGAATTTCAAACCAAAAAGTGTTTGAGAAAACATATTAGGAAATTAATAATATTAAGAAACTAAACTACCAATTTGAGACATGATGTTGAAAAGAAAAATGAACAATATGGTTAATGGAGTAATTAATTGTGTAATTGAATTTGAATTTATCATGATGCATAGGCATCAGCTATCATGTAACCTCTAATTAGATCCTACATAATTTTAATGTTGAATAAGGTAAAATGCATAAGCATAGACCTATATTTAATACATTGCATATTATAGAGAGCACTATTTATTAATTCCTAGCCAATACATATGGAAGATAAATGGATAACAGAGGCAGTTAGGGTTTTATAAATAAGAGAGAGATGAAAATAAATTAGAAAAGTAAGTGAAGAACATAGCTAGAAATTAGAGAGAAGGTAAAAAAAAAAAAAAAAACTAGGATAAAAATGGAGCATTTTTTACTTTTACCATTGACTTAAAGAAATGGGACAATTTTATTTTTTTTATTTTTTGCAATTTGTGTGGCATTAAAGATGTGGACCTCTTGCATTCTTTTATTTATTTATTTATTTTGTGCATATCAATAAATATTCTGTTACAACTGCTACAGCGTTTCTCAATTATAACACCAATTTATTTTTATTATTATATGTTGATATATAAAATCATTTATAGAGTGATCGGAAAATAACTACCTATTTTTATATACAATAATTTTAATTTATTGTTTGGAAGTAATCTAGTTTAACACGAGGTCTGAGTTCAATTTTTTACAATTATATTCATTTACGTGAGATTCAAAAGTTACGCCTTTAAATCATTTTGTAGTGAAGATAATAGTTTATATATATGTGGTGCATTTGTCTCTTTTGGAAGGGCATATGGCATTGGTTATATTTCTTATTAAATAGAATTAATAAATATATTTAAGAGAGAAAATATTTGGAGAATATGGAGGAGGGCCTTTTTATTAATTCATCACAAAACATTTGGGAGGAAGGAAAAGAAAGAAAGGAAAAAGTATAGTTGGCACAAAGAGAGGTTTGTTGTTGTCCTATGAGATAAACCCTACTTTGGGACCATACCCTCCAAAGTGCCCTTCTTTCTCTCAACAAATAAACTTGGCTTCAACTCATTTGTATGGATGTGATTTTTGGATTTTCTTTTCCCTAATTTCAGAGGGCTCCCCCCTCTTCCCCTTCCTACCCTTTAATCATATTGCTCCCTTTGTGTCTCCACAACAACCTCCCAACTCAAACCCTCCACCATACATTTAATTATTCAGAGCTATTGTTAATGTAGTTAGATGTGTGGATTCATTTTGATATTGCTATGTATTATAATTAATTACATAAAGAGAAGTATTTTATCATGAATAAAGGAGAGGGTAGTAAAATTTCCACCTCTTCCTCTCATGGCTGTGTGTTAGCATTATTGTTGAATATAGCATCCAATCCCCATTTCCAAGGATAGAATTTGATGCCCTAATTCTATGTCCTATCTATATTTAGTATATTTTTCATGTTTTATGCCTTTTTCAAAACATACACTAGAACACCAATGGTGTCTACCAACCCAACCTACACTAAAAAATTTCCTTCTTTTTTTTGTAAAATTGAATCATGTCTTTTATTTAATTAGTATGCGTCGAAGATACTCACCTTGTAGCATTTATCTCACCTTGGAAAAGGTGATGATTTTTCAACCCATTTTAAAGTTAAGGTGAGCTACTCTTCTTATAGCCAATTGATCATTTTGAGATGGATGGTGATCACACTAAATATGGTATCAGAGCATAATGCAGGTTATTGACCCTCAGAATTTCGAAGACCGACCCAAGCAGACAAAGACTCAAGCGGGCATTTGATGATCCTAAAGAGTCGGATCCGACCCAAGCAAGTAAGCCAAAGCGAGTATTTCGGTCCACAAATTTGGATCATGTCCAAAATGACTTTTCCAAATATGGTGTCATCTTGAAGATATTCATCTTGTGATACTTATCCCACATCGAAAAAGGTGAGGATTTTTCAATACATTTAAGAGTTAGGGTGGACTACTCATGTCATAGCAATATTGGCAGATTCATTCGAAAAATAGAAAAAAAAAACCTCTAATTTAAAAGTATTGACAATATTATTGTAAATATATATTTTTTAAAGAAATGAGATTAATTAGAATATCAAGAACGCATAATTGATAAAATCCTATCACAAAATAGAAAGAGATTTTTTACAATGTATTTGATGTTTTTTTTTTTTTCTTGGAATTCCTCTCTTTTCAAAAGCGCAGAAAAAAAAAAATCTTTTCAATATAGTTGGAGGATAATAATGCATTAAATTTTTATACATTTTGTATATATGTATGTGAGACATATTATTATTTTCATATAAGTATTTTAAATTTTCGTTACATAATGTCTGAAATGTTAAAGGTTTCCAACAAAGATTTTCGAGAAAGAAGTTTCAAAAAGTTTATATATTACACTCTCAATTTCAAAGTTTTAGTTGCCGAGAGACTCGAACAAATAACTTTTTATTATTGAGCACGCATATATCGTTAAACTTTTGTCTTTGTTGGTCTCAATTTAAGAATCTAAGTGTTCAAATTGTCTAACTTTTACTCATTCAAAATTTTTAGATAAATAATAAATTTGGTCGTGTAGTATTTATGATTGGGAGAAAACAAAATTTTAATTTTTATGATTTAAAAATTTAAAATTTAATCTCTATATTTTGATAAAATTTTAAAAATAGTTTATGTTGCTCCTAAATATCTCGTGAATGAAATAAAGCACGTAAAAGTTAGTTATTTTTGTTTTAATGATTAGAATGTGAAACAAATAATTGTTGGTCAAAAATTAAATCATTTATGGTACATCAAAATTATATCTGTAATTTACCAACAACATAACTATTTTTTTAGTTTCATGGAAACTAAATTTTATTTAAATCATATTTATAATTATAATTATAATTATAATTATAATTATGGTCGAAGGTGCTTTTTCTGATACCTGGTAGAACGTGTAGCCTTTCACACGTGTCTGAAAATGACAATCCATTTCATTCATTAACTTGAAGATATATTATTCTTTCTAATTCCATTATTATCAAATCTCTTGACAAAAGTGGCAAATCAAATCTCTAACGAAGGTGTAATAAATAAGGATGCAAACCTTCGAAGTTAAATATATAAAACATATTATTAGCCAATTATGCAAAGGTTGAAAACGGCGTGGGCAGATAGATATTTCAAGTACAAGTGTAGAGATACGTGTAACGTCCGTGGTTCAGGATCCGAATAAGCACGCTTAAAAGTTTCAAGATGCACCTTGTTGGAAAAAATCAACCTTTTTTAAACATTTTTATCCCAAGAATAATCCCTCTTATATTCAGATGTTGACTCAATTCATTCATGTACTCATGGTAAACTCGAACGTTACACTTTAGACGAACCTCTTAATACGTAATTTTGTTGTCAATAAGATGTATAAAAATTTAATTACAAGGTATGTAACGATTATGAATTAAACTTTTGATCCTTAAGTTATAAACTCTAAATCAAGATTTTCTCAAAAGAACAGATGCATTAAATTAATGAATCTTTATATACAAAAAGCTAAATAATTTATCACAAATAGTATCCATGAAGATTGGAACGATGGTCAATGCAAACTCTAGAAGTCAAATTCACCGAGCCACCGGTTATAATTTTTAGAAGTTGTTTATTATATAGTATAATTAAAAATTTTAAGTGTCAAAGCTGCAAGCATAGTTTAACTAATATTAGCGATGTATTACTGTTTACTCGATTAATTATTTGAGTTTCTCTAATTCTCTTTGATCGACGGTCTGCCCCCTTATCTTTTACCTAATTTCGATTGACACTTATATTCATTTTTTTTTTAATATATAACAATATAATAACAGTTATCAAATAAATAATTTTAGTTTATAAAAAGACAAAAAAAATTAATTTAAAAAAGAAAAACAAAATAAAGAATTTTATTGATGAAGAATATTACATCTCTCCCTATAATGTTAATAATAAATTTGATTAAAAAAAAAGAAAAAATGAGGTTGAAAATTGATTTGAATATATAAATTAATGTTGAAGATTCCCCATTTGTTAGCTCATGTGATTTTTGGCATCATCTATGTGGGAAATGTCATTTCTTTCCACTGTTCACAATATAGTCTCTCTCTGTTTCCAACAAGCTTTGTTAATACAAAAATACTAAAGTAATTAAAGTCTTCATATTATTGATTATCTCTTTCTCTTTCAAATTTTTTCCTTTTCTTTAATGTCAACATCATATTCATATGGTTTATGAAATTTAATTCATAATGCTTTGACACATATCATTTCACCTTCTTGCACTTTCAACATTAAATAAATTATGACATAATTAAATTCAAACAATATTAAATGTGGTTACTTGTGATGATTTATGTCATGTTTGATAATCATTTCCTCTTTTATTTTTTATTTTTGAAATTGAAGTCTATAACTAGTACTATTCTAACGCATAATTTTCATAATTTTGATATTTACGTCTCACTTGTGTTTTTAAAAACAAAATGAAAACTTGATAGCTAAATAAAAATAGTTTCCAAAAACTTATTTTAGTTTATGGAATTTGGTCGATATTTATATACTTCCTTACGAGAGGATGAAACATGTGTAGAGAATTTAGGTAAAATATAAGCTTACATTTCAAAAATAAAAACGAAAAACCAAATAGTTGTCAAAGGGTAACTTAAGTATTAAGTTTCCAAATATTATTTCTTTGCTTTCTAAATTTTACCTTGAAATGTCATTATTAAATACGTTTGAAATTTGCGTTACATCTCACTTTTATTCGATTTTTTTGGTAAAATGTTAAAACATGATTGATCAAAAAATTGCAAATCAATTGTGTGTTTTGAGCATTATAAAGTAAAGAGGTGAGTTTTGTTTGAAAGCCTCCTATTCAAAAACACTCTAAACTTGTTGTACTGATTCTAGTTAAAAACTGATAATTGAATATATATCCAATTGGTGAAAGTAAGGGCTATGTCTTTGAATTTACAATTTTTTTTTTTTTTTTTTTTACTATATTTCACCCTTTTGTAGTATTTGCTTATGTTTTTTCATTTCTCATTGCATCTTATTGGGCTTTTTTTTTTGTATCCAAGCCCACCCATTGCTGCTGATATCTCCTCCCATGATTGGCCCATTCTTAAGATCTTTCATTTTTAAATTTGCCCACAAAAACACTCTTCACATAATAAAATAAAATAAACAAACCATCAAACTTCATCCCACAATCAAAGCTTTACAAGATGCATCTCTTAAAACTCCATCCACCACAATTCTTTTCACCATCGATCTCCAAACAACAACAACAACAACAACAACAACTCCCCTTCTTTTCCTCCTCGAAATTCAACGCACGACCGCCGCCATCTCCGCTGATAGCATGTACCGGCAACGTCATTGCCATGCTAGAGGCGAAATTTGTCATGATCACTGATCAATGACTAGCTCTCTGAGCTATCCTTCGTAACCAAATACATCTAATCGAATTTTTATAATCATTTGTTTATAATCACTTAAAACTAATCTTTCATTTACAATGACTTATTTTTATTCACTCATTTTTATATCGTAGAGGATGGTAAGGATTCAAACTCTGATCTAGTGAATGTTAATGCTACTAGCTGAACTATGCTCGTTTTGACATAAACATTTGGTTATTTTAAAAGTGATTTACATAGGGTTTGATTTATTTGCAATTTAAATGAATTTTAACTATTTTCAATTATTTATGGTGGATGATCATGGGTCCCAAATTAAGTAAAAAAAGATTGGAACAAAACAAGTTAGCCCATTGTAGGTCAGCTTTGCATTTTGGATTTACCATTGGGTATGTTTGGCTATACTTGAACTCAATTTACTAAATTGCCCTTCATATTTTGTTTTATCACTTCATTTTCCAAACTTTTTCACTACCCTCAAATATACAAAGCTACCAATCATTTATCAAATTGGGTTCTTCTTCCCAAAATGCCCTTCATCATGGGAATGAAAATAATATAATATAATGGAGGGCAGAAAGTTCAGCCAACACTGTTTGGTTTTAAAATATACAAACTGAAAAATAATTTCATTTTATAAAAGGTATAATCAGTTTCTCTCTTTTTTTTTCTTTTTCAAAAATAAAAATTAGATTATACTTTTTTTTTTAATTAGCATAATATTTGACTTATTTTATTATTATTATTTTTTGTATTTTATCTTATTAATGATATTATTATTTAACCGTTGAATGGTTTTACAACATTGAATAAAATAATTCATTTTTCTTTAAAAAAAAACATCGAATTAATTAGGCTCAAATTTCGTAACTATTTGACTTTTATGTTTTGTTTTTGAAATTTAAGTTTATATTTACTTAAATTCTCTATTTAAGGTTCCGTCATCTCTTAAGTTTGTAGGTGAGTTCTAATCAAATTTCATAAACAAAAAACAAGTATTTGAAAATTATAGCTTTCAAATTTTGATTTGATTTTCAAAAACACGAGTAAAATGTGGATATCAAAATCATAAAAATTGTGTATTGGAATTGTAAACTTAAATTTCAAAAACAAAAAACAAAATAATTATTAAACGAGTCTTAATTAAATGTTTTCGGAGCTAGCAGTGAGAACGAAAGCAATAGGATTGAGATTAGGATGAGCATATTCTAACCTCCAAAATTAAATCTAATTATAGGAATTTATTATCCTAAAAAAAAAAATCATTCCTTAAAATTAAGCGTTTATGACATTTAAAAAATATTAAAAGAATCCGAACTAACTAACTCAAACTCATAAGTAATTGTTAGATTATATTACTCGATAATTCCATTCAACACCACCTAAAAAATATATGAATTAAATTGATGGGTAGATTATTAGTCAACTAAAAATTTAAGATTAATCCTAAACAATGATTTTTTTTTTTTTTTTTTTTGAAACTTCATAAACAACTATCTAATTAACTCAATTCAACATGAATTATTATTTAAATAAATGGGAATTAATGTAAATATTTAAATAAAAACAATAGAAGTGGGGTAGGATAATATAAAGTCGAATTAATTCTTTTATTTTTAATTTTAATATATTTGAAGTCGAATATGTTTGGGCATGCAAATTTATGAAAGGAAATTAATTAAATAGCGACCAATTTAGTTAGGCTGTGACCTACCATATAATTAATGGGCATTCGAAGTTTTAATGTCAAAAGCACTATTTTCCTTTTCTATTATTAAATAATAATAATAATAATAATAATAATAATAAAACTAATATCAAATGACTTTCAACCGCTATTCCTTTTTATGAGTTTTTTATCCACAAAAATTTTAAATCCAATATATTTAATTTTAAAATAAAAACTACCATAAATTTCATCGAAATTTTGAGAGTATTTAGAATTCGTATTTATAATGAAGATTTATTTTGAGTATTTAAAAGTAATCGTTACAATCAAATACTTGTCTAATGTAGTTTTTAAGAGTATTTAAAATGAGAATTTATTTTGAGTATTTAAAAGTAATGGTTAGTAATGATTAAAACTTTTTTTAATGTACTTTCTAATAGTATTTAGAATGAAAATTTATTTTGAATATTTAAAAGTAATTATTACGGTTAAAAACTTGTTTGTATGTAGTTTTTAAAAGTATTTAAAATTAGTATTATAACGTGGATTTATTTTGAGTATTTAAAAGTAATAATTGCTGTTGAAAACTCTTGGATGTAGTTTTTGTAGGAGTCTTTAGTAAATACTAGTTTGAAATATTTTTCCAAAATCTATACTTGCTGACATAATTATTAATTAATTCTAATTTATTTAAAAGGATGTAATCTATAACTAAACACTATAAACATTTTTTAGTATGTACTAATCACATTTAATTATTATTCCGTTATTTATTTTTATTTTTTTTAGTATGGATTAAAATGAAGTTGTAAAACTCAAAATATTATGTAAGAATGTTTTTAAAAGAAAAAGGAAGAAGAAAGGAGGTTCTATGATCTTAAATCACCCATTAATATGTAGCCATGTGAAAAAAGATGCTTAAGAACATTACTTTATCAAAAACTCTCATCTTAAACTTTATGCCATTATGAAGTATATGAATAATTTAATTTGAATGAAGTATTAAACATTATCACATTTCGATCACAATATTTTTTTTTTTTTTTTATAAAAATGGAAAAGAAAAAACAAAAAAAAGTGGATGGTAACAATGTTTTGTTCTTAATTCTCTTGAATTAAGATGGAAGAAACCATATTTAGTAACCATTCTTTATTAGATGCTCTTTGTTTGTTTATTATTCATCTTTCTTGGAATTTTTTGAGTTCCTCAACCACAAGAACATGGATGAAATTTGCTCGTGTTGGCAGTCTCTCTAATATTGCAAACTGTTGTTGCTCGTCTTACCCAACCAATGAAAAGACTTTTCCAATGAACGGTAAAGGTTCCATCATTACGATCTAGATTTGTACTTACATTCGCATATGACTCGTTTAAACCCATGTTTAAACCCATCAAGAATTATTACGTATTCTATCTGACAATATGATCGACGAAAGTCTTCAAATGATCAATGGAAGTCCTCAACCCATTCAGAGGACGTACATGCTTCAACTGATCTAAAATCACACAAATCTTGCCAAATAGTCTTTAAGATGGTGAATTAAAGACTTCCGAAGATGTAACATCATTGGACCGTTGCTTCCTTTGAAACTTTCACTCAGCTCATCCACGACGTCCTTGGTAGAGCTTGTGTAAACGATACTAGCCACGATACTTTTCAAAACTGAATTAATTATCCAAGAAGTTATTGTGACAGCCCGACCATTTTTGCCTAATTTCGAGGTTAGCTTTATTGTTTTTTTTTTTTTAATTTTATTTATTTTTGTCTTACCGGGAGTTCCGGGGTGGTAATTATTCCTTGCTAGGTTGTAGTAGCTTTTTATTTAAGTTTTAATCGAGGGTTGCGAAGTCGGAAATTGAAAACTGGGGGTAAAATAGTCATTTTAGCCCTAGGGGCATTTTGGTAAATTCTGCTGTTTTTTTTGTCCTTATATAAAAGGACAAAAGGGACAAAATCATTAGGTTTTGATTTTGTCCCCATCGTTTTCAGCGCCGCCCAGTAAAAACCCTCCCTTTTTCTGACTTTTCCGACAGCCGCCGACAAGCCTGCCACCAATCATTGGGCGCGACTTTCGGTGCCGACAGCGTCAGCCTCGTCGTCAGTGTTGTCTCCCCCGTGCCAGCAGCCGCCAGACAGTCGCCTCGTTGTCAGCGACGTCAGATTTCGGATTTTGTGCAGCCGCCGACAAACACCGTAAAATTCCGTGCGCCGCCGACAGTTTACACCGATTTCAGAGTTGTCAGCCTCGTGTTGCGCGTGTTGACAGCGCCGCCGACAGTTGGCGTGGAATTCAGCGCCGGCCACTCAGGAGCTGCAGATCTGTCGCCCGAAGCTGCC
>JBBMEG010000015.1:2638825-2656363 GCA_037832605.1 Cyclanthera cordifolia | reverse complement strand
CTATCCCACTCACCGAATGCTTAGTCATCACCAGATCCAACTCTACCACCATGAAGACCAAGATAAAGCACCCAAGTGGCGTGCGCCTGTTATCGGCCCGCTAGTTGAAAAAGGGTACAAGTGAATGTCGAGATAAGTGGTCTCGAGTCGAGAAGTCTCCAACAAGAGAGATGAAGTAGAAATCTATGATTGGGCAGAAGTACCCCGATGGTGCGCCCATATGCACTAGTAATAGGGTTACCTCAATACGACGCCTTCTAAAAGTACCAGTCCGTCGATTTTATTGCATAACGCCTTTGAAGCCTTAGCCAAAGAGATAAACCAAACAGACATCAAGAGTCCAAGCCTGCAGAAGTTTCTTGAAGACTGGCGTAGAATTCCAAACAAGGAAGTTCGTTGGGACCGCCAAGAAAAGAAGGTAAGTCTTTGAAAAAATCTCTGAGTTCGAGTAGAGTTGGTTGACAAGGTCGTCAACTGTTTTAGTGGGGAGAATGTCACAGTCATGCTTGTCCAATGTGTGCTGCACGTGGTCGCATGCACCCTTAGACCCTTTTTATCATGTTTTCCTAGTATATGATTTAGTTTTCGTGTTATTGTTATTTCCTTTGAGTTTTGGAGCCGTATGATTTCTCGTCATTTTGATATGCAAGTCTGCCACATAAAAATCACCCAAAATATACTATAGGAGGTATAACTTCTTGAAGTTTCATTTCTACCAAGTTATATGTTGAATGCAATATAGTTGAAGTGGTCCTTGGTGTATTTTCATATAGCCGTTGAAAGACAAAATGTATTTTCAAACTTTCTTTCTCCCTTTTTGAAAACCTTTTCATGAGCCTCGTGATAGAAGTTGCACCAATTGTGCTACTCACTATGCATTTTCGTTTGGCTGACTTGCTTGCCATGTTAGAGTAGGTGCCTCATGATCGCTTTGCAAAGACAACGAAGTTGGATCGTGACACTATGCTCGCTTTGGTAATAATTTTTATTTTTAAGTTGTCTTTTTATTTTTAGATATAATTAAATAAACATAAGTTTTCGCCTTCAACCATCCTAGGTCGGCCTTATGAAACAAAAAAAAGTGCTTAATCTATCGTTGTCGCCTACCTTGAAATTAATTGTCTTAAATTTCACGATGTTTCATATTTGGAGCAATTTTTCATATGAAAGTAAATGAAATGCCCATAACCAAATACTCAAGGATATCAAAAATAAAAATGGCCCCTCTAATCTTAAAACTTGGATTCGCTCGTGAAAAAAATGTCTTGAACAAAGAGAGGAAAGGAGAGAGTGAAGTATGATGAATATGTTTTAGAGTAATCAAATGTAGTGTGATAATTGTACAAAAAAGAGTATGTTATGATGTTACAAGTTTTCTAAAAGATTATTCATTCTTATATAGTTACAAAAGTTGAGTCCAAATTAATGAAAATAACTTAGAAAAAAAAAAAAAAAGGAAAACTGAAAAAGGCATAACTTCGAGAGTTTTAAAATCAAAAGAAACTTGAAAATAATAAACTTAAACTATAAATAAAAGGAATTTATTGTAGATAGAAAGTTTGGGATGTCAATTATAATTAACACTTTCTTTTTAATGATTCATTTGTAGGTGATTTTATGTAGTTTTATTTTTAATTTCCAATATTGATTTTTTTTTTTCTTTTGTCATTCCCATGTTGGAACCTCTCCCTTCCACCTTTCTTGCTACTTCTCTATAATAGGTCTACTTCAAGGTAACACCATCGCTGCCATATTCGCTCGCATCATCGATCTAATTCAATGGCCCTTAGACAAGTGGAGAGAGGTCCGACGACAACAAAAACTCCATTTTTTGGAGAAAAAATCATGAAGCTCGTCTATTTATTTCCAGATATATATAGTTAGAGATCTTTGTTCGTGAAATTGAGACCAGGTCTATGCTTAAGGAGATGAGAGCTTTCCAATGAGATAAGACACTTGTCATTTTTCACTAGCGACCACTAGGCACTGATTAAATACTATAATACATTATTCTGATTGGACTATATTCAGTGAACTGACCAAAGGCTATCAACTAAGCTAGTGATTGAAAGCTAACAACTGATTGAAGGCTATCAATAAACTTATTGAAGACTATTAGTGAACTGATAGAAATGGAATGATGGATATGATAGAGCAAGAGCTTTTTAGTATTTTTCCATAGAATCGATCACTTTTGTGTTATACATGTGCTATTCGTGGTATTTATTTAGTTTTTTGTTTGTTATACATGAAAAGTTCATTAAATATAAACTAAATTTTAATCAAAGGAAAAAACTCATTTAACTCAACCGTTATCTTTCCATTGCAAACTCATATGGCTCTTGTTTGATCTGTTTGATTAATTTGCATCCAATATCAATTTGATATTGTATGGTTTGAAATTGAAATATACTTTACTTTTTTGATGGTGTATAAAACTTTTGTTAACTCACTTTACATAAAAGATACATGCAATGACAATGTTTCTTGTTATAGGCTAAAATATTCGGAATATTCGAGCAAGGTCAGGACCACCCAAGGGTCGGCCAAAGGATGCCAGGAGTCCCTGGGTGTCGGCCAAAGGGTGCTGGAAAACCGCGGGGGTCGGCCAATGGAGGCCACAACTCCAAGGGGTCGGTCCAGCCTATGTCGACCCCTCGGAGGTCGCCCAAGTCCATTCCAACCCCCCGGAGGTCGTCCAAGAGAGGTCACAACCCCCAAGGGGTCGGCCAAGTCCATCCCGACCCCCCAAGGGTCAGCCAAAATATGTCAGGACCCCTCGAGAGACGGACAAGTAAGTTCGACCCCTCTAGGGGTTGGCCAAGGAAGGCCTCGACCTTCTAGGGATCAGCCCTTGCAGCCTCGACCCTCTCGGGGTTAGCCAAAGAAGGAAAACACCCCCTAGGAGGAAAGTTGTGGAGGTTAGGAATCCCCTCAGAGTCGATCAAGTCCAAGTGACGACTGGATCCGCTGATAACGGGCAGGAGTTACGCCGAAGGTGAACACCCCCTTAAGCGGAAAAGCTGTGGAAGTGATTAGTGACCGAGTCCAAAACTGATCCCTAAGGGGACGGTCGAAGACGAACATGGGGAAAGCCGTGGAGGCCAGGGTTCCCTTAAAATTCGATCGAGTCCAAGTGACAACTGGATCCGCTAATAATGACTAAGAGTTATACCAAAGGTGAACACCCCCCTAAGAAGGGCAAGCCATGAAGGTTTTGATTGACTGAGTCCAAAACCGATCCCTGAGGGAACGGTTGAAGTGAACACCCCTTAAAAGAAGGGAAAGCATGGAGGTCAGGGCTTCTCTAAGAGCCGACCGAGTTCAAGTAACATCCTAGATCGTTACACCCTTAAAGGGTAATGTCCTGAAGTTACATCGAGAAGGCAGGGGTTGGTCGTGGAGGTGATGACCTGCAAAGGTTGGCTGATTCCAAGTAACCCCCTAGACAAGATTGTTACACCTCTCAAGTGTAACAATTAGGGGCTACACGGGTATTCATTCCTGGCTTAATGTTTGACGTTACAAACGGCTGACCATTAAGCCACCATTAAGTGAGCTGCAGTGATTATGAGTTAAGTCAAGTCATCCTCCATTTGAATCTAAGTTGGGTTAAGCTGAAATACACTCATAATCATTGTAGGCTAATCCTAAGCTCTCTCTAAGCTCTCCTAAAATACATTACTGACTTAGGCATTGGAAGTCATGTGGCTCACACCACACCGGTGTGCCTAATTTTTGTTGTTTTGCTGGCAAATTTGTCCTCGATAATTCTCTAACGTTGATCCCAGTTGACCATTTTTTGGCATCAACAGTTGACGCCGTCTGTGGGGACGATTTCGTGTTCTACCCGAAAAGCAAGACTCTTTCAATTTTCTTTCAAGATGACGAAAAACCTAAGTCACAATCATGTCGTTGATAGAGAGGTAGACGACGAGCATACTCCGAGAAGATTTGCTGCCAGAAGACCAAAGCAAGATATAGTCGAGAATCACCTGAAACCTGAGGGTGACGAGCCTATGAAAGGAGCGGAGCAAGTTGATCCGAGGTTCACAACCTTGGAAGAAAAAGTGCAAGAAATGGCTGACAACTTGGGTTGGTTGATGGAGTTACTGGAACAACCTCCTCCAACCCAGGCTGCCATTATCGATAACCAACAAGCACCACTAGAGGTGGTAGCATGTCCACTAGTCAGAGAGTAAGCCACGGTAGAAAGATCTACACTTTTGGTGCGGGACCCTACGAGAGGGAAAGCCCTAGCCACCGAGGCTTCGAGAGAGGTTCCCTATCGACACCTAAGATCGGTTGATCGTTTTCGACTGGGGTAACGATCGAAGAAGGGAGCACTGGTTGCACCTAGTAACCTCTCGAAGTGGAGGAAGTCGTCCATATCACATGGAGTTAGGAGCAGCCAACCGTGGAGCAACCTGCAAAGAACCTATACTCAACAATCAGAAGTCCTAAGTGCCCCTATAACGAGATCAGACTTAGGAGCGGACCAAAAAGCGACGATCAACTAAGAGCCGAGGATCAACCTTGGTTAGCTCAACTCACCTCCTCCAAGATTAGTTGGGGATATGAAGAAGGCGCAAAACTAAGACGAACTTGACCTAGAAAACCTAGTCGACCATGTTGACCCTCCTTTCATTGACGAAATCATCGATAAGCCAATCTCGGTAAATTTCAAGCTTTCAACAATGAAGGCATAAGACGGGTGCAAGGATCCTATGGATCACTTAAATTATTATCGGACATGGATGGAACTCCATGGAGTCCGAGACGCAATCAAGTGCCAAGCATTCTCATTCACGCTTACATGACCAACCTGAAGATGGTTTTGACAACTTAAATGGAAGTCTATTACGTCATTTAAGGAGCTGGCCCGAGCTTTTTTCACCCAATTCTTAGGCGGACGAGATCAGAAGAAGCTGGTCAAGCGTTTACTAACTGTGAGACAAAAGAGCCATGAGACCCTACGGGAGTATATAACATGCTTAAACAACGAAGAGCTGCGAGTTGAAGGAAACACTGACTATACAACTCTAATATCAGTCATGACGGGACTTAAAGAAGAAAAGTTCATATGGTCCTTAGGAAAGAGAGCACCACTTACATATGTGGAGCAGCTCACTCGAACACAAAAATACATGAGTGTCGAAGAGCTGGTGGGTTCCTAAGGGAACAGTTAAGGAAGACGTTCAGTCTTAGAACGCGAAAATGCGACTACCCAGCGAGAATCCAACTACAAGGAATTATGCAAGCAAAAGGAGAAATATGACAAAAAGAGGGTACCTACTAGTTGGTTCGAAAAGTACAATCCTACCGTAGTACCAGTCGAGCAGAGCTTGATTAAGGTCCAAGACAAAGAGATGCTGAAATGGCTTGAAAAAATCAAGGTAGGAGCTGAAAAGCGAAATAAGGGTAAATATTGCCTATTTCACAAAGATCACGATCATACAACCTCAGACTGCCACGATCTAAAAGGGTCGATAGTGTTCCTTATTCAAAGTAGATACCTAAAAAAATACGTGGAAGAAAGTGACAGAATGCCCGAAAATCCTAATAAAAAGAGGAGAGACGAAGATTCACCACCAACCCGAAAGATCCAAACCATCAAATGAGAACCTGTAGGAGGCAAGTCCAACAAGAGCTATGGACGGGGAATTGATTTTAGGAAAGGCCGTCTGAAAGATAACGCCTAAGGAAAAGTCAATCCTTGGAAACATGCTTGAAAGCTTCTCTTAGAGGAGCTGAACGAGGCAGGTAAGAAATTGCAAAAAGATTAGAGGCTATGCCCTTGCTGAGCGAAGCCTAAGTGGTTAGCGTTGATATAGGCCTAGATCAAGAGCAAAGAGAGAGTCTCATAATGTTCTTGAGAAAGAATGCAGACATCTTTTCATGGACAGTCGATGACATGCAAGGGGTAGACCTGTCAGTTATGGTCCACCGACTCAATGTCAACCGAGACCACAAACCAAATTAGGGGTAAAAGTTATAGACGAGAAGTTGGTCCCAGTTGAGGTTGTCACAAAGATAGTACCTGAGGGAAGTCAATCCTCAAGAGTATTTTTCACACCCCTCCCAGATAAGATAACCAAGAAAAAGTCCATTTGGGAAGTACTTTACCCCGAATGACACTCCAACACTGTCTTGCTTAAGAAGAACCTTAAGACCAAGATCGAAAGCTTCAAAGGGTTAGGTCGGAAGAGCCCCCACAAGCACTGTGGGTGCACCGCACAACACCTAGAACATCAAGACCTACTGCTTAGCATTTAGGTAGGAAGCAGTAACCCTAGTCGAGATGAACCTCTCATCCCTGCGTATCAAGTCTTTTAATACATAACAAAATGACTCACTACTGCGAATGATTTTGGATCTCCTGGAAGAAAGAACAGGTACAACACATCTAAAGTAACAAACGTTCGACAACTGAGTCCTAGAGCCGTATTGGAGAGAACCTTACAAGGTCACCAACTTCGCCGGCCCAGGCACCCACTACCTTGAAGGCATGGGCTGGAATAAGATTCTTCATCTTTGGACCATGTACATTTGAAAAATATATTTTCAATAAAATGTAGTCCAATTTTCCAACGAGTGTTAGCAATAAAGATTGTCTTATCATTCTATGAAGAGCTCTTTAAATTTAAGTTATAAGTCCATCGATTTATAACTTTTTAAAGCTTAAATTGGGGGTAAGCAAGAATAAAGAATTGATCGATATTCAATTGCAAAATTCCAAGTGATAAAAAAAAAACTCTAATATGAGCATAGAACACTTGAAGAAAAATGTTATGTTTTAGAAAATGAAAGGAGTACATCAAAAAGCAACAAAGTTATCAAGTGTTGCGCTTGCTGGAACTAGGCTTACTAAGTCTTGCTTGGACAGATTCAGTCCTAGCTGGAGGAGCCCGAACCAGGATGTCATTCTCAGACACACCTTGGAAGATGCGGAAATCACAAGCAACAAGCATTGGATCACTTGAAAGTCTAGACTCGAAGGCCGACAAAGAAGAGTCAGCAACATTTGCTGCAGTTGTGGCGCAAAATAACTTGGAGAGAGACAAAAGGGTACCATGGCTAACCTATTCTTTAATTTGGTCTAGCGCGCTAAACCGATAGTTCTCCAATGTTACAAAGGCAGGAGAGTCTTTCACTGAATTGACTAAGTATGAGGCATCCTACAACTTCACTTTAGCAGAAGTAAAACTTCTGACAAAGTCGGGCGATGGTAGATGAGCCTTCCTTGTGAGTACAAGCCAAGACTTTGGATCACCTTAGTGAAAGTTCGAAAGTCAGCCAAGGCGACCTCAACAACACCCTGAGCTTCACGAGCTTGGGCCAAGTTCCACTTGAATTAATCGATGCTAGAAGACCAAGAGGAGCCCGTATGGCGCAAGTCCTCTAGAAGGTGTCGAGAAGTTGAAGCAAGGTGCATAAACGCCTGCCATCAAAAACTAAAAGGAAACGGGCAGTCCTCCGAAGTAAGGTCCACCATACCATTTGTGGGAGTCCTAAAAACAAGAAAAGGAGATCTCGACCACTAAAAGAGCATTCAAAGCCAGTGTACCCCGCAGACTGTGGACTCCAAAGAACACGGTCCAAGTGTTGGGAGCCACCTACGTCAGACCCATACTCGACTATCAAGGCCTTAAGCTGAGTCCTCTTTTTGAGAAGAAGGGACTAAGGTGGGGCGTACTTCATCATCATAGTCAAACAAGGGATCCATGAGAAAATTTCAAAGAATGTGCGTGCGAAGAAGCAAAAGTTCGAAAAAGCGCTTAAAAATGGACAAGTATCTACAAAGGAAGCCTAAGTAGCCTAAATATTTGAAAAAATGCTTAAAAGGGCGAGTTTCTACACGGAGGGCCTAAGGAACCTTTAAGTCAAAAAAGTGCTAAAAATGGAAAGTCTCTACAAAGAGTGTCTAATTAGCCTTAGGTTTAAAGAAAGAGTCTAGAGCGGGCGAGTCTCTACTAAGAAGGCCTACCTAGTCTAAATTTTAAAAATGTGCCTAAATGTAGTAAGTCATTGAAAAGAGAGCCTACTTGGAAAAAATTTCAAAAAAGATGCTAAGGGGTGGCGAGTCTCTAAAAAAGAGAGCCTACTTGGCCGAAAAAATTCAAAGGGTAGTGAGTCTCTAAAAAAGGGAGCCTACTTGGCCGAAAAATGCCAAAGAATAGTGAGTCTCAGAAAAGGGAGCCTACTTGGCTGAAAAAAGCCAAAGGTTAGTGGTCTTTGAAAAGGGAGCCTACTTGGCCGAAAAGAGCCAAATGGTAGCGAGTCTCTGAAAAAGGAGCTTACTTGGCCAAAAAGAGCCAAAAGGTGGCGAGTCTCTACAAAAGGAGCCTACTTGGCCAAATTTTTAAAAAGAATGCCTAAAAGGGTGACACTCTAAAAAAAGAGTATACTTAGCCGCAATTTTTGAAAAAGTGTCCAAAAGAGGAGAAACTCTAAAAGGAGAACCTACTTGGCCAAAATTTTGAAAAATAACTAAAAATGGTAAGTCTCTGAAAAAGAGAACCTTCTTAAAAACAAACTATTCTTCAAATTTCAGCAGGAAAGTAAGTCAAAAAATGAAGAGTGAGAGTAATGTTATAGGTTAAAATATCTTAGAATACTCGGACAAGGCTAGAACCCCCCGGGGGTCGGCCAAGCCCATGCAGACTCTGGTAGTCGGCCAAGTCCATCCTGACCCCTCGAGAGTCGACCAAAGGATGTCGAAAGATCCTAGAAGTCGGCCAAGGGAGGCCACTACCCCTAGGGGTCGGCCAAGCCCATGCCGACTCCCTCAGGGTCTACCAAGTATATTCCAACCCCCAGAGGTTTGACCAAGCCCATGCCGACCTCTCAGAAGTCGGCCAAGTCAATCTCGACCCATCAACGATTGGCCTAAGTGTGTCAAATAACCATAGGGGTCAGCCACAACCTCTAGGGGTTCGACCAGAGAGGCCACTATGCCTAAAAGGTCAGCCTAGCTCATGTCAACCCCGTAGGGGTTGGCTAAACGGTGGCCACAACCCCCAGAGGGTTGGCCAAGCTCATGGTGACCTCAAAGGTTAGCCAAGGGAGGCCACAACCCCCAAGGGGCTGGCCAAGTCTATCCCAACCCCTCGAGGGTCGGTCAAGGAAGGTCTTGACCCCCTACGGGTCGGCCAAACTACCCCGACCTCTCCTGGGAGTCGACCAAGGAATGTCTTGACCCTAAGGGGTCGGCTAAAATAGGTTAGGACCCGCGAGGGTCTGCCAAGTAAGTCTGCCACCTTTGGGGGTTGGCCAAGGAGGCCTCGTCCCCCTAAAGGTTGGCCCTCTGCCTCAACCCTTTCGGGGTTAAGCAAAGTAGGCAAACAACCCATAGGGGTAAAGCCGTGGAGGTTAGGACTCCCTTGGGAGTTGATCGAGTCCAAGTGATGACTGGATCGGCTGATAGCGGGCAGGAGTTACGCTGAAGGTGAACACCCCCTTAGAGGGGTAATCCGAGGAGGTCATGATTGACCGAGTCCAAAGTCAATCTCTATGGGAACGATCGAAGGTGAACACCCCCTAAAAAAGGGAAAGCTGGGAGGTTAGGGCTTCTCTAAGAGCCGACCGAGTCCAAGTAACATCCTTGGTCGTTGCACCCTTAAGGGGTAACATCCTGGAGTTACACTGAGAATGCCCACACCTTTAAGGGATCGACCGTGGAGGTGAGTACCTGCAAAGTTTGGCCGAGTCCAAGTTACTTCCCAAACAAGACCATTACACCTCTCACATGTAACTGTTAGGGGATATGTAGGTATTCATTCCCAGCTTAATGGCTGGAGTTGCAAACGACTGACCAGTAAGCCATCATTAAATGAGCTGCAACGATTACCAGTTCGACTGTTATAAAATGTCAAGTCATCTTCCATTTGAATCCAAGCTGAGTTAAGCTGAAATAAGCTCATAATCATTGTAAGCTAATCCTAAGCTCTTAAGCTCTCTCTAAGCTCTCCTAAAATACATTACTGACTTAGATATCGGAGGCCCTGTGGCTCACACCACACCGGTGTGCCTAATTTTCATTGTTTTGTAGGCAAATTCGTCCTCGGTAAATAAATCTCTATGGTGATCCTAGTTGACCATTTTTTGGCATCAAGAGTTGGCGCATTCGGTGGGGACGAGTTCCTGTTCTACCCGAAAAGCAAGACTCTTTCAATTTTCTTTGAAGATGACGAAGAACCTAAGTCACAATCATGTCGTTGATGGAGTGGTAGATGGCGAGCATACTCCGAGAAGAGTTCAGCATGTGAGTAATGGAAACAGAGTTAGTAATAACGACGAAAAACATTCCAATGGAAAGCAAATTCAAATGGAATAACAAAAGATTGAAGTTTATTAAGATAATGCAGACTTATTTAAAACAACATTCAAAATGACAAAAAATAGAACTAATCAGAAATGTTCAACTGAAAAAAAGAGATAAACTAAGAAAGCTAAATAAAAGTAAATTGAAGAAAACTCCTTAGAAGAGTTGGTAAAATCCTTAGAAGAGTTGGTCGATGATGTCTAATACTCTTAGTCATGCGGCGACAACTCCAAAAAACCCCTAGAACTCTTATGAACAACGAACTAAAACTCAAAAAATGGAGAATTATGGCTATGGACCAACAAATGACTTTTTCTTTATGCTTCTTCAAATATATTTTGTCATCTTTGGATTAGGGTATCAAATCGAGTATGTGAATAAGAAAACATTTGATCACCTAAATCTCCTTCAGATTTGGTGAGCTTTTGGATTTATGCAATATACAATTTTCTTGGATTCTGTACTTGCAATGTCGACCGTAAACAGAGGACATTGATTGGGAAACTGGCTAAAATAACCGTAAGGGGCTTTTGTCATTTTGTTCTTGGGGTTAGAATGTTCAATTGACCATAATGAGGGGTATTTTAATAATCAAGCCCTTGATAAAATTTTATAATTATTTAGAAAAATGGCAGATATATATGTGTTTTGTTGTAGGATTATATCTCTTTTTCATATAGCAATGTCACCTCCTACTAGCTTTTTCTAGCCTACCCGTTGTCGTTCAGCCTTCATTAT
The DNA here is from genome assembly GCA_037832605.1 of Cyclanthera cordifolia. NCBI lineage: Eukaryota > Viridiplantae > Streptophyta > Magnoliopsida > Cucurbitales > Cucurbitaceae > Cyclanthera > Cyclanthera cordifolia. Next base: position 2,645,301 of record JBBMEG010000015.1, on the reverse strand, counting down.
CGTTAATGCTTCAACCCATCACGTCACTCTAGACAGTGTCACATCCCACCCTATCGTGTCTTCCCAAATGCACATGGACCAGTGGGAAAGCTTCACCACACCACCGTTGTGAGGTCATACCATGCACGTACATTCGTGCATCTCCGCCTGAATGCTTAGAACGACATCACGTTTGTCACCACAAAGCTGCACCTCACAACTTACATCATTATCATACTAAATTCGCCTCATTGAAAGCCCTCATTCATGAGAACTGGACTGATACAAATCCAAATACCCATTCATTGCATGTACACGAATGACCTATTACAAAGAGTAAGATAAAGAAGGTTCAAAAGCCTTATACATTACATCTTCAAAAGCTTGCCAACGCACAAGAAGAGACCAAGTTTTTTTAGGCCAAATTCATTTACAACATTAGTACAACAAGTCAAAAAGAGAATGGAATGAAGATGACACGAGAGAATTCACATTTTATGAAAAATAAATATTGTAAAATTTTAAATAAGCCATTTTTCAGATTTCATATATTGGAACTAATGGACGTTAAACCTTAACAAACATCCTCATAATTGCAAGTGGCGTCCTAGAAGAGTTTGTTAGGTGTATTTAAAGTAAAACTACTCTTTTGTTCATTATTTAAGCATCTCAACTGATCTACATTTGACTTTTACCTTACAGGGTCTTATTTTCTACAAATTGCATTTAATAGCTTTTTTAGTCCATTTGTATTCCAAGGCATGCACAATTTTTTTTGTCTTAAAAAAAACTTGTAATACCTCGTTTTAGACAGACTTTGTTCTTATATATTTTTTATCTCAATTTATTTTTATAAGAAGTTACCAAGTATATTCTTAGATCTACTTTTCTAGGAATCTCTTCTTTTGCTCTTGGAACAAAAAAAAAAAAAAAAAGGTAGAAAAAAATCATTATAAAAAAAACATTTTAAGGATTCAAGGCACATTGAAAAATCTTTTGTATTTTCTTATGCTTTGTTTCAAATATGAATTGTTGATCCTAAGTTTAAAGTATTCTAGGTCTTACTTTGTGAGAGAGTTTATTTTTTAATTGGTTTTATATCAAGTTTAAAGTAAGATTGCATAAAATATTCTTTAGACCAGCCTTTACATCTTTGACCCAGTACCAAAATATACCTTTGAGTGATAAACACGAGTGTCCGAGTAAAATTTGGGTGAGAAGTGTGGAGAGGTCCATTTTGTTATTTGCAACATGTCACATAATGAGGAAAAAGCACCAAGGGTTCTAGATGTTAAAAGTATTCTTCAAGCCATTCAAAGTATGATGAAAACGAGGAGAGAAGAAAGAAAGGAAAAGAGAGCGGATCAACAAAGATATGAATGAGCATTTCAAGATGATGAAGGTATGTTAGACTTAGTTGTACAAGAAAGACTAGGTGGAGGTAGAGGTCATGCAAAGGAAAGAAGAAATAATCGTGCAAACATCATACAACCGAGAAAGATGGAAAGAGTGCAGGAAGATAGAGATGTCAAAATTAAACTCATAAATCCACCATTTAGTGGAACGACGAACTCAGAAGCATATTTGCAATGGAAAAAAGGTAGAACATGTGGTTGATTGTAACACATATAGTCAGAACAAGAAGATGAAGCTTGTCATTGCTGAATTCACAAATCATGCTGGTGAATGGTATCGACATCTGAAATCTGAAAGAAGAAGAAAATAGGAGGATCAAATAAGGATGTGGGAAAACTTAAAGAATTTATGAGAAAAAGGTATGTTCCAAAACATTAAGAGAATTGAAAATTAAATTGCAATCTTTGAAACAATGAACAAGGAGTGTTGCTGAATATTATCAAGAGATTGAGTCCTTGATGAAAATGACAAAAATTCTAGAAGAAGAGGAAGACACCATGTCGAGTTTCCTCGGAGGTTTAAATCAAGAAATTGCTCATCTGGTTGATAGAAATCTACCACCTTACCTTGAAGATATGCATCATTATGCCATAAAAATTGAAGAAAAAGAATATTCAAATAGGTATTCATCTAAAGCTCATATTTTTTCAAATTCATAGCAAAAAAAGTAGAAGTCGAGGAAGGAAGTTCCCAAGGAGTTAAAGGAGAAGTCTAGGTTCATTCATTGTTAAAAGTACAAGGAAACTCTCAATAAAAGAGTTATGGTGATAAGAAATGACATAATTGATTTCGATGATGATTAAAGGAGTATGATCAAGAATTTGAGGCTAAATATGGAGCAAATGATGATAAGTATATTAAGAAGGTAACTTCATTTCCTTGATCATAAGAAGGGTACTTAATGTGCATATAGCAAAAAAGAAAAGGTTAGAGATCAAAGAAAAACTTGTTTTATACAAGATGTTTTGTTAATAGAAATCCATATAGTGGATCGTAATTGATAGTGGAAGTTGCACAAATGTTGTGAGTAGCTTTCTAGTTAAAAGACTCTAACTTATTACCCGTCCACACTCAAAACCATACAAGTTTCAATGGTTGAGAAACACAAGAGAACTTAAGGTAAACTCTCAAGCTCTTATATCTTTTACTTTAGGAAGATATGAAGGTGAAGTTTTTTGTGATGTTGGGTCTATGCATGACAGAGATATTTTGTTAAGCCACCTTAGCAGTATGATAGAGAGGTTACATTTGATGGATTGAGGAATAAGTATACTTTTACTTTTAATGGAAAGAAATTTACTTTACTTCCCTTGTCTTTATATTAAGTACATTGTGATCATTTGAAATTAAACAAGAAAAGAAAATAATTTGAAAAACAAGAGAGGAGAGAAGAAAGTAAGGTGAAAGAGAAGTAGTGAAGAAAAAGAGAAATGTGAGGGAAAAAAGGTGAGTGAAAACAAAAGAGAAAAAAAGTGACTTCGAGGAAAAAAAAGAGAAAGAATGTGAGTTTGATTAAACAAAAAAGAAAAGTGACGAATGTGTTATCTCAAGAACCCAAATTTGTACTTATGCACAAAGAGATGTTTTTTAGTTTCTTTTGCAGTAACTTAATGACATGTTTCCACATGAAGATGCACCTACGAGATTACCCCCTCTAAGAGGAATTGATCACAAAATTGAATTCATTCTCAGAGCAACTCTCCCAAATATGGCTGCCTATAGGACCAATCCTACCAAGACGACAGAGATTCAAAGAAAAGTAGAAGAACTGATAGATAAAGGATATGTTAGAGAAAGCATGAGTCCTTGTTATGTTATTGTTTTTTTAGTACCAAAGAAAGATGAAACACGAAGGATGTGCGTTGATTGTTGAGTCATTAACAAGATAATGGTAAAGTATCGACATCCTATTCCTAGATTAGATGATATGCTAGATGAATTACATGGTGCAAACTTATTTTCAAAAATAGATCTTAAGAGTGATTATCATCAAATTAGGATGTAGGTAGAAGATGAGTGGAAAACTATTTTTAAAAGAAAGTTTGAACTTTATGAGTGGCATGTTGTGCCATTTGGACTCACTAATGCACCAAGTTCTTTTATGCAACTAATGAATCATGTTTTAAAACAATATATTGAGAAATTTATTGTGGTATACTTTGATGATATCCTTATTCACGCAAAAAAAAATTGATTGATCATGTTTTGCATGTTAAGACAATTTTACTCAAACTTATTGAAGATAAGCTTTATGCAAACTAAAAAAAAAAAAAAAAGTTTTTGACTAAACCAAGTTAATTACCTAGGATTTATTGTGAGAAAGAATGGTGCGTAAGTTGATGAAAGTTGATGAAGAAAAGGTAAAAGCTATTCGAGAGTGGCAACATCCACAAATGCAATCGGGATGAGATCCTTCCATGATTTGGCTAGTTTCTATAAAAGGCTTATCAAGGATTTCAGTAGCATAACATCACACTTAAATGAGATTGTTAAAAAGAATGTGAAGTTTGACAAGGGTATCGAACTTCTAAATTAAGAATGGAGGTTTGACCAAGCTAAGGTAGAGTGTATCGAAAAAGTAGCACCTTCTAGTATGATGAAAGGAATTCGAAGTTTCTTAGGACACGCAAGGATCCATAGACGTTTCATTAAAACTCTAAATTTCCAAATTATTGTGCAAGCTTCTAGAAATTAACAAACTCTTTATATTTTCAGAAGAATGCACAAGGGTATTCGAAATCCTAAAGAAAGCTCTTGTATCTGCACCGATAATAGTCTCCCAAGATTAGATAAAGCGGCCATTCGAGTTTTATGTTCGATGCTAAGCTAGTGATTATGTAGTTAAGAGTCATCCTAAGGCAAAGAAGGAGAAGTTAAATTAACTGATCTACTATGCAAGCAAGACATTGAATAAAGCTCAATTTAATTACACCATTACAAAAAAAAGAAAAAGAACTATTGGTTGTGGTGTTTCTCTATTGAAAAAGAAAAATTGTGATCATATATAGTTAAATGAAAGATTATTATTTTTAAAGACTATGTTATAATTCGATAATTTATGACCAAACTAGATATCAAGATTGATTCGTTGGATCCTATTGCTACAGAAATTTGATATCAAGATGATAATTAGAAAAGGGTGTAAGAATCTAGTCGCAGACTATTTATGAAGCATAAAAAGCAATTAGAATGCAATGCGCCCAACATCAACAGTTATGATAATTTTCATGATGAGCAATTACTAAAGCTGAATATTTATGAGCAATTACTAAAGCTGAATATTAGGCAAACTACGTAGTTTGTTGATATAGCTAACTTTTTATGCAGTAATATTAAGCCAACAGAACTATCCAAGCAATAGTCTAAATGTTTTTTTTTGGGAAAGATGAGATTCTAAAATACTCGGTCATACTTCACCTTGTCGAGAAACAATAAAAGCAAAAATTCAAGATTGTATTGACCAACCATTTTTAAAAACGTTTATCAATATGTTACATACATATATGTAATGAGTAACAAATGTATAAAAAAGGGAAATATAGACAAGAGAAATCAAATACCAATTAATTACATTTTTAAAGCTGAACTCTTCGATGTGTTGGACATTGACTTCACGAGCCTATTTCCATCATCATTTGATGACGTGTATATTCTAGTTGCATTTAGATTATGTTTCTAATAAGTGGAAGCCATTCTAAGATTCCTCAAAAAGTCCTCCATAAGAATATCTCCGCACGGTTCCAAACGCCTAGAGCCATAGTTCGTGGAAGGGTCACATTTTGTGATAAGACAATGACCAATGTATGACACAAGTATAATGTAAAACATCAAATTGCAGCACCCTCCCCTTCCAGCACCTTCCCCTCCCCTGACTATCATTTTAGACTATCATTTTAGAGCAAGAATAGTTCATTTCTCTGAGATATTTATTCAAAAAACTGATATTTTTGAAACTTAAAACATTTAAACCAAGAACAGTTTTAAACAAACTTTCGAGTCTCATAGATTTTGATATTTTAGCATTATAAAATAATAAAAACTGATTTGACTAAGAGAAAATAGATATATTGAAAAAATGTTAATTTGATTAAATAATAATAATAACTGATGAGTGATTGAAGGATTGTTTAGCTATCACCTTACGTAATTTAAAATTAAATAATAAAAAAAACTTGATTTCAAAAAAAAAAAAAAAAAACTTGCCTAGAGTAGGAAAATTATGAGAGAATTGATACAAGTATTTAGTTTAATTTATCTGGTATTAGTGATATACTAGAATCTACTATCCTTCTTTCTTTTTTCTTTTTTCTTTTTTTCTTTTGTGATAAATGTTTTGAGTTTCATTTTTACGTAAAGAGTAGGAAAATTATGAGAGAATTTGATGCAAGAGAGAATGTGGTGTGGTGATTTATTCAGAAGTCGCATTGGTGTGGACGGATTCCACACATGGACGGCAAGTTCTTAGCTTTGTGTAGAATATGCCTGCCTTGTTGACCTCGTGCCTGCCTTGTTGACCTCGTGCCTGCCTTTGGCTCTACCTAGCAACCTCCTCCAAAAGTTGGCATCTGCACTGCTCGTCCACATTCCTTAGCTGTCTGCAGCAGCGGTCGAGGGAACTGCTGACCGGCTCCCGCAGGAACTGCTCACAGCAGCGGAGCTCCTTCCGGGCGCTCATCTGCTCGCACCTCTCATGCCCTGCCCTGTTGTCTTCCTCAACTTCCACCGTGGTGATGATGGTGCGGTAGGCGTACGCATCTGATGCAACCAACAACGCCACCGCCAACAGGGCTACAATACCTGTCACTTTGGCCATTAATTTGTATGAAATAATTACCAGCAAGGGCGCGGGGGTGCTTGGATTTATAGCCACTCTGGAATGGCTGCATGTATGGTACGTGGAAACACTGCTTGTGTTTGGTTTTGGGTATGCTGTGGTTCTGCTTCAACATGAGGATTGCCATTGCTGTATGTGTCTCTTATTAGTGGGTTTTGGATACAGATGGCAGTAATCAATTTTACAAAACTTAAATACTCAAATCTATAAAATTCTTATGAATTTCTAAAAATAATTAATAAATATA
>JBBMEG010000015.1:2615252-2638725 GCA_037832605.1 Cyclanthera cordifolia | reverse complement strand
TTTTTAGATTTTAATAATGAGAGTGGAAGGATTCAAATCCACGACCTCCTGATAATCGAATTTATAATAATATCATTGGCATTGAGTTATTGCTTGTGGCAAATTGATAGATTTAAATCACGTAAACTTGAAACGGTTAAATTTCAATCAATTTAAATATTATATATTTTATTTATAAAACAATTGTAATTAAAATTGGACCGTGAGAATTTACTATTTACAATAAATTTTCTTTAATTTAACCAGAGTAAAATTGCTTCTAAAAAAATCTTAGTGAGGTGTTTTTTATGGGTTTTAATTAAGTTTGAGGTGTTAGGTTTTATCAAATGCTTGTTTGGGAAGCTCAAAAAATGGAGTGTGCCTAAATAAGTGCTCCATAAACCTATTTTCATGTGCTCCCCCCACAAAATAAGTGCGGCAAATTGTTTATTATCTACCAAACTACCATACAAACAATCAATTACCTCGAAACCAACAACAAAACACCACACATGTATATTTTTTCCAAAACCATGAAACAAACAAGTATTTAATTTTAAACATAAGTCCACTAAAACTATCAAACAGACGAACTATTATAAAAACAAAAACGTCTAAACTCTCCTAATAACTCCTCGATCATACCTAAACCCGCAAAACAGACACTCTATAAAATCTCAAACAAACACCCCGAGAGTGAATTTTAAAGAGAATGAAAAATGCCAAGTAAAGGGGTATTTCATTTAGGGTTTTTTATTTTTTTTTGAAATAAATGCAAAGTAAAGGTTGGTGGTAAAAGTTTGAGCCAATATATGAAGTAATTTCAAATCAATGAAATGAACTCAGTTTTGCTTAGAAAATAGGAGAAAGCGACAGAAAAAAAAAAAATGCTGATTTTGGGAATTAGTAGCTCAACCAGCAAATAAAAGCCTTCAATAATAACAATAATAATGTAACGGCTCTAATTTTTTTTTATAATATGACTTCGTTATTACGAAATTTCATGCTATAAATTTCTTTAAGATTTGTGTATTTTTAATTCCACTCTCAACAAAAGTATTTAAAACTAAAATCATACGAAAATACAAAATCTCCAACTTATTCCCAAAAAACAATTAATAATAATAATAATAATAATAAATAATAAATAATAAAAGTATTTGAAGGACTTTCATGTTCCACGTCGAAAAAGAAGGTAACATACAAAGTCTTTCATGACGGATGACTCGACATTAAAAGTGCTAGTCAATAGAAACACCTAACAAAAAAAACGATGCACGTCGTACAAATTAGTTGCTCGTCATTAAAAGTGCTCATCGTAAAAGATTTTACCATTTCTTTTCACTTTGATGATGAGTTTCGTTTGTCGTCAAACAGGTTCGTCATAATAGGTGCCCGTTATTAAAAAAGTTTGTTGTTGCAGACCTTTCATGACTATTGCTCATCCTTAAAGAGTTAAACATTAAGAAGTACATATTTTTTGAAAATAAATAATAGACATCATAACAATTGTAATACAATTTCGGATGAAGTTCGAATGTTTACAAAATTTCTATATACAAATACGAGACTTAACTTTTCAGATCAACTACAAAACTTCTATATAAATAAGACTTAGTCTTTCGAACTAATTACCAAAATTCATCATATCAATACACAAGTATACAAATGAGAATTGACAACATCCACATCAACCGCCAAATATAGATGGACAATTCAATAACGTTGGGGACGTTTTCTACAACTCCGTATATATCTATTACAACTTGGATCAACATCAACACTTTCATCCGGTTCTTTTACTTCTCTTTGTGAAGGCGTTAAAACTACAATACAATAAGGAGCAAGTGGATGTTTTATGTAAAACACTTGCTTCGTTTGAGTGGCAGAAATGGAGTAAAAAAATTTATATCCGATTCTATTAAGATCTACAATCTTAAACTCAGTATCACTTATCATTGTTCACCATGCTTTCAACATTTGAATAAAACAACAGTAAAATTATGATAATCTAAAATTTCATGTTTTTACCATTTCTATTAAGATCTACCGTCTCGTACATCGTCTCCCTGTCTACTCCGGCGAACGGACGATGGCTGGTTGGTCGGAACCCAAACCTACATGGTTCCTTTACGAACATGCTGCTAGGTATTTCGATTTTCACAACAATAGGGCAGAGAGCTATCATTATAGGGGTTACCTTGCCATAATAAAACCTTACCTTACTGAGGATGACAGTGTACCAACAGTTCTTCAATTGCAAAAGCAAAAGGATAAAAGCACTGGATGCCAGGTAAATCAGCAGCTGAATAAAAGGCATTTGATTAGCCGATCCTCTCCTTCTTATAAGCAGAAAATCAGACACACAGGGGGATGATGTTAGTACATGAAGATCCTTGCTTCGAACATTATATGAATTAAGCAGCCTTCGCTCTCGTGTTTGGCTTCTCGGGGGTGATTTCAATGTTATCAGATCATCAAACCCGACCATTAAAAGTATGCGAAAATTCAATAGTTTCATTAATAGATCTTGCCTCTTTGACCCCTCGGATTTGAATGGCTGTTTCACTTGGTCTAACCTTAGATCCCGACCCACTCTATCTCGGTTGGACAGATTCCTCTACCAAACAAAACAAACAAAGGCTATATATACATTTTTTTTTTTAGTACAAATTGGGAAAGGGAATAACAAGTTCTACATAGAGAGTGTCTACTACTCCGAAATAAATTGATAACTAATACCGATTGACTGGTGTTGAACTGGAATAACATCAAACAATGAAACCACTGCGCCATTAATCCATTCGGTAGGCTATATATATTTTTAAGCTCAATACCAAACAAAACAACATAGGCTATATATATTTCCAAAACTCCAATATTACAATGCTGCCACCCATTTACACTTTTAATTTTAAAAGTTATGTAGAACAAAATTTTTTTTTTAAAAAAAAAAGAAGTTATTATGTAACTATGCATTTTTATTGTAAGTTATTATGACGTCATCACTTCTTAGCCTTTAATCCCAAAGCCAAGCTTATATCATTTGCAATTATTTGTGCATCATTTGAAATTCCAAGCAAACCTTGTGCTCCAAATCCAACACAATACAAGCCACTTTCTCCTTTCCAATGATTTGGGAACCTTTTATTGGGCATTCCATTTTCTTCATTGAAGTGTCTTTTGTCATCCTAAGAAAATTATTTTATTTAAAATTAATCAATTATTATTAAATGATTTAAATAAATAAAATTAGGGTTTAATTAATTACCTCAAGCCAATTGAGAACTGTGCTCTTGTAACCTGTGGCAAAAATGATGGCATCAAAGCAATTGACACTGCCATATGCAAACCTGGCTTGGTCTTCCTTTATTTGTGTTAGAGATGGAAGAACCTAAATAATTAATGACAAGGAAAATATGAATTTGTTGATCATATAGAGAGATAGAGAGATAGAGAGAATAATCTCGCTCCTTTAATTATGTTAAGAATAATAAATATCTAAAGATATTTTTTAGACAGGTTAGATTTGATATTTGAATATTAGTAGATATTTACGATATTACTTAAATAGTACCTATGTATCGAAAAATCAGTATGCCTTTCTTTTTTTGGAACAAAGATACTTATATTCGCAAGGAGCATGCAGTACAGAAAAGCTTGTCAATCGATAGAGTGTAAGGCCCATTGGGCTTAGGTTAGAATTTATGTTAGTATATATACATAGTTATAGAATGTAGATGGGTGTATGCTACAATATAGCCTTCATCTTCTTTCTTTTCCTCGTAATAAACTTTCTCTCAACAATTAATTTCAATCTTCTATGGCTTTTCACCTTGCTTTTGTAGTTCAATCTCATAATCTCACACCAATTTAAGGCGATGCAAGTAATATCATAATGTTGTTTCTTAGTTTTATGCATTTTTCTCACAATTTATCAAATTACAACCTAGTTAGTGAGACTAAGGATAATAAATTTGCTAATTGGTTCTTTAATCACTTCAACTAATACATGATTTAAGAAAAAGAAAATTAAAAAAAAATAAATAATATATATATATATATATATATATATATTTTTTTTTTTTTTTTTTTTTTTTTGTAAAGTTGGAAATTAATTAATACCTTGATTTCTCCTCTCTTAATTCGTTTCATGCATCCAACATCAATGGTTGGAGAACGACCAGTTTTAGATTTGATAAGAAAAGGGCCTCCAATTGGCGTATGAATTCCATACTTAGCCGAATTTCCATACTTCAATTTTGCAAGATTAATGCTAATGGAATCAACAACTTTGCATGGAACATGATGCTGTAATAAAAACATCCCTAATCGAACAATATCTCTACTTAACACGTGTACCTGCCCACACACGATTATATAATAAGATTTCATCACACTATTTAAAATATATATAAAAAAAAAAGAAAATCACAAATTAAAAGTTATTAAACTACTTCACATTCTCATTAGGATAATTGTTTTATTTAAAAATAAAATGAAGCTCTTTAACTTAATACTATGTTTTAGACAGTGATTGAGGTAATTAACTATTCGATTAAAATAGATTTGATATTAGATAGTGGTTGAGCTCAAGGTAATTAACTACTCGTTTAGAATTATAAATTTGAAGTGCAATTTGATTAGAGGTTTGAGTGGGAGTTTGATACAAGATTTGATTAGTACTTCAGAAGGGATGTTTAATTACCCTAAATATAAACGGGGGGCTTTGAAAGAGTTGTCACTTATCAATCTTCTTCTACCAAAAACAAATACTATTTTGGTGCATAAATTACTTTGACATTTGTTTTAATTTAGTCCTTGCAGTTTCAATAGTTCAATTTCAATCTCTGAACATTGAAATTTGATTCGTTTTAGTCCATCATGAACATTCAAGATTCCAATTTTAGTCTTTGTATTTTATAAAAACTCAAAATTGGTTGTCCCTATTGAAATTTTGAAGTCAAAAGTTAATCAATGTTAATAAAAGACAAAATGTAAACATCCTTTAACAATTTAATTATAAGAGAAGATGGTAATTTTTTTTAAACAAAATAAATTATAAGTACCAAATTTAAGGGGTTTTTTTTTAAGTTCAAAGATCAAAATAGAACAAATCTCAAAGTTTAAGAACTAAAATTGGATTTTTGAAAGTACATGAACTAAATATTAACTTTTGAAAATTCAAAAACCAAATGAAACAAATGTAAAAGTTCAGAGACCAAAATGATATTTTACCAAAAAAAAAAAGAAAGAGACAGGAAAACAAAAACGTTATCAAATAAATTCTCGATTATGATAAGAAAGGAACAAATACCGGGCTCCGAACAACGATAGAAGTATTCACATCATGGTTAGACAAATCATAAGCAATCTCCATGCCTGAGTTTCCACATCCAACAACCAAAACATCCTTCCCTCTAAACCTTTGTCCATTATCATATTCACTTGAATGCAAAACCTCACCCTTAAAGCTTTCCAATCCAGGAATTTGAGGCACATACCCTTTACTATTCTCCCCAGTGGCAACCACAAGAAACCTACAAAAGTACCTTTCTTTATCACCACTACCCTTGTTATTCACCTCCACCCTCCACTTTCCCTCCTCCTCGTCGTAAAAGGCTCGTTCCACACTTCGAGAAAACTGCGGTTCGATCCCAAAAAACGACATGTAGTTGTCCAAATACGTGATGAAATCCACCCGCGATACATACGTCGATGAGTTCTCCGGAAATGCCATGTGGGGAAGCTCGCAATAGCTTTTCGCTAAGTGGAGTTTCAACCTATCGTATGCCCTTTTTCGCCATAGAGATGCGCAACAATCGTCTCTTTCGATTACGATGTTTCGAATCGAAAGACGGTTTAGGCACGCGGCGATTGCGAGCCCTGCCGGTCCTGCACCGACGACGATTACTTGCACTTCCTCCATGGCGAGATTGGTTGGAGGAGTGTTGTAGGGAAAAGGAGGGTTGTGGCTTAATTTAGGATTTAGCCCAAGAAATTAAAACAAATTTGGATGCTTATATATTTGAGGAATGGGGGCACTATTTTGAGAAATTTCTATTATTAGAGGGGACATATATGGCCGTTAATTGATCAAATTTAGGTTGTTGCAAAAATAACTTACAAAAAAGACCAAGAAATGGCTAAAGTTTGACACATCAAATGATTCATTCATGGTAGATGTACATACCTTGACGGGTTTTTTTTTTTTTTTTGATATTTGTGATTGTCCGGGCCAGCATGCGCATACCTCGACTAATATCACGTGACATATCGTCTGGCTCTACAAGATTTAGATGTTAAGAAAACTCATAGGAAATTAATTCCTGCGTGGCCACCACAAATTGAACTCATCACTCTTATGCACCTCAAGATCCTTCTTGATTATTAGGTCATCACTCTAGGGTGGACGTTCATGACGATTTTTATTGATGTTGTATGATTTATCCTCCTTTCAGCAATATTTATTTGTTCAAAATTTTAAAATGTATAATGTCTAATGCATCTAATAGCAATTTGGCTAATTGTGTAGAAGTTGAGTGGTTATAAAGTATAATAATAAATTTTTCTCGGATTTGTGAAATTTGAGAAAGTTCAAAGCCCGTATAAATAATGAGTCTTTCTTCTTTAACTTTTCTCTTTCGAAAGAAATGATCATAATAGTGAGTGATGGTATCAATCAAAATCTCTCTTACATATTGATAATGAATAAGGAAAAATAGACAAAGAACAACTTGCTGAAACGTAAAGAGTACATCAACTTTGAAGAGTAATTCTAACGGAATTACAAGAGAGTTTGATCAAGAGCTTACAAAATTCTAATTTACAATCTAGATTATGGAATTACTTATTCTAGTCTCTAGAGTCTCGAACTGATCCCTTATATAGAAGTTGTATAGTACAAAAGATTTGTAACGAACTTTCTGTTATGGAATTAATACATTATTTACGTCTATAGTATTTATGAGTATTAGTAAGATTGTTTTGACTAATTCAACTCCTTAATCAACCGAACATAATATATATATGTATAGAACATCAATCTACAACTGCTTAAGGCTTTTTTCTTGGGCTAAGAGTACATGATTTTACCAATGGATTCAAACTTTGATGATGTTCTATTGGATGTTGCTCCATATCAAAAACTTATTAGCTAGTTAATACACTTAATAATTTTGATTCCCAATATTAATTATGCAGTTAACAAAATGAGTTAGTTTATCTCAAAGCAACTAAATGACTTAAAATGGCTATCAACTATATAAACTTTCTCACATTTTGACTGGGGTTCTTGTTTGGATACTCGAAATCTACCACATGTTTTTTGTGTTTTTTTAGATGAATCTCTTGTAAAATTAATTAACAATGAATTTCAGTCTTGTTAATAATTTTCTTTTTTATAATTGAAGAGACGAAACATTTTACTTTTCTAAGAAAATCACCGTTCTTAATTATATTTCTTTGTTGTATTTCACTTTTCTTCTATGATTACTGCATCTTTACATTGGAAAGAACAATTTATTTATAAGCATTACAATCATTTCCTATATAAACTATTCACCTTTCATCTTCACAGCTATTGATCTTTCATCTTCCCAACTTTTTGATGTTTCATTTACTTAAATTTTTGAATTTAGAACGTCTCACTAAAAATAATTAATATTTAATGTTTATTCAAACATCTTTAAAATAACTTTATCACTCATTAGAAAGTCAAGAATTTCTTATTAACTTGGGGAAAATATATGGATTGAAATGAGTTTTCGAAAAAAAAAGGAAAAAAAAAAGTTGACCATCACAAGACTATACGACAAATCCAACCGTAGAGAGCGATAGTTGCAATTTATAAAAGTAGAATCGCTCTTACATTACATCAATCAAAGCGGTGGGCACATGTTTCAAAAAAGAGAAGAAAAAGAATCAAGAAAAGAATCAAAGCGGTGTGAAGAATAATTTCTAAGCTTTTCCAATCCGTACTCGGTGAGTTTTTGTTTCAACTTTCCTTTTTCTGGACTGAGTTTAGTTTTGTAAGAATATTTTGCCCTTTTTCACATCTTTAATTGTTCATTTCTTTTGTTGATCGCGAAATTTGATTGTAACTGAGGTTGGATTTTGTTGATTTAGGTGTTCTTTTTCTTGTTTTTGTGTTTCTGATGTCGTCGGCACCGTCTTCGAGTCAACCAGAGTTTGATTACTTGTTCAAGTTGCTGTTGATTGGCGATTCTGGTGTTGGGAAGAGTACTCTTCTTTTGCGTTTCACTTCCGATTCATTTGAGGAACTTTCTCCAACTATTGGTATGATTCTAATTCTTATACATTAATCGCGTTTGTATGTGTTTATTTGTTTTAATCTGTCGTGGATGTTTTGGTCGACTCAAAATGTGATGTGTTTAACTAGAATTCATTTTATATACACGGAGTGTCCGTTTACCAGCACAGGATTTGTTCTAAAATTTACTAGATCAAACATATACCACTTGCTATTTTCATAATTTGAACTGTGCTGCATCAATATCAATATCAAGTATGATAAAATAGAATAAAAAAAATAATTACACAAAGATCTTACGTGCTTCAGACGAAGCCTACATCTCGTGAAGAAGACAAGAAGATGAGATTACAATAGAGCACACTCAAACAATCACCAAATTCTCAGTACACTCAAAATATTTGAACACACCAAAATTAATTTCTAAATGAAATTAGAAATTAATAGAAAAGAAATGATAAAAGTTTATTAAATTCTTGCTATGTAGAAATAAAACATCTTATGCCTATTTATAATAGGCTATGAGCTCAACATTTAATAAATTTTTTCTCGATGCAGAAAATTGGAGCGGCACAACAATTATTGCCCGACTCTACAACATTTAGATCTTAAGGAAATTTTGAGTATATGACTACTAGAGATTAAACTCATTCGCTTCGAATATTTCAAGTTTCTATTGACTATTAGGTTAATCCATAATGGTTGTATAGGTTGAATTCTTGAAATGAAAGATTGAGGTCATGCTTGATCATTCTTAAGAATGAAACATGCATTACTTCCGTCTAGGTGCTTTTTGTTTTGTTTTCTTGGCTATTTGTTAGAAATGTTTTCAAAATCCAAATAAAACTTTGGAAGATTAAATAAAATAAAGGGTTTTTTAGTTTTTTTTTTGTGGGAATGGTGAAAAACATAAGATAGATTACAGTGGAAGCAAGCACTATTTTTACCAGCTGATGTATGCTGTTACTTTTCATTTTCCTTTTTGGTGCCCCAAGTCTAAGAACTTTTATACTTAGCTTACACCTCCTAAAATAGTTGGTGTCTCAACCCTTACAAGATTTTCCTATTCATCTCTAGTCAGATGTTTTATTCTACTGTATAGAGAAGAAAAATAATTTCATGTTGTCTTGTAAGGGCAGATGAATGAAAAATGCCTCTTCCATCATGGCTTGACACTATATGTTATGAGCCAAATGCGCGCCTAAAGTCTCCAACAAGCTTCCAATCGAAAGTGTTTACCTTCTTTAGACTATCTATCTCTTAAAGCTAGTAATATGGAGATGAGTGTTATGAGGTGAGAATTTCTCAAAATAGAGATAATGGAATTAAAGTAGAACTTCATGGAGGTTTAGGGGTGACAAACAAACGTCAAAACCTAACCTAGCCAACATGGAGAGCAAACAAGAAACATCGAAAGTTCCCGACTAGGGATGCTGAAAATTGGACAAAAACAAAGGAATATTTTAGTGAAGAAATGTGACAAAGATGAAGATAACCAAGGCAAAAAGGACTATTTTCACGCTCTAATTAATACTCCCTACCAATTGAAGTTTCTTTCTGACGCATTGGGTTTTCTATTCAATATATTTCATTTGCATCATTGTGTTACATGTTGAATTATATAATTATTATCTACAATAATTTTTAGGTGTGGATTTCAAGATTAAGCATGTTACAGTTGGGGGAAAGAAGTTGAAGCTTGCAATATGGGACACAGGTGAAAATCTTACCAGTGTTTTTCATGTTATGCACGTGTTCATGATAGGGGAAAAGCAACTTTGTTGTATGATTTTGATTTTTTTTTTTAATTATTATTGTTATGAATTTTAATATTTTTTAATCACTAACGAAGTTGAAGTATATACGAGAGTGGCTTTTATTATATATACTTTATACTGGCTTATTGAACCAGTTTACTTCAATTTTATAATTTAGCATGCTTATCCTAAAGATATTTTAAATTTTAAATTGCACTAATTGTATTTATCATCGTTTTCTTTTTCGTATTTGGAAATGATTAGAAATAAATAAAAGGATGTCATCAAAAACATAAATCCTAAGGCAAAAAACAAAATTTGTAGCAGAGTAGGGCAAAATAATTTAGTTTCTTTGTAGTGGCTACATGGGGCTTATTATGGTAGCTTTTGACTAAAAAAAAAAAGAAACTTAGGTGGTGTATTAGTAAGCTACGACATGTTGTATGCATTTTGAGATGGTGTAACGTTGTTTGGCAGCCTGTTATTCTGAAAGATGAAATTGATTTTTGTAAGCACATCCGCCACACTGTTAGTTTTATTGAAGTTCAAAACTCTTATGGTTATTATTATTATTATTTTAAATTCAATGACAGTTAATAGGTGGAGGATTTGATCCAGTAACTAAGAGGTTATTTGGGTCATGCAGCTCTGCACCTTTTGGCCAAAACTCCTGCGTATTTAGATGAGAATGAGATCGATTTACTAAGCACTTCTTCCATATCTTTATTTGAATAAAACACAATTATTTAACCGCACGTGTTGGTCTACATTTTTTTTTTAACTGAATTGCATTTAATCGATTTACACTTGCAGCTGGGCAGGAGAGGTTTCGAACATTAACAGGTTCATATTACAGAGGAGCTCAAGGAATCATTATGGGTAACTTCTTTTGATTTCATCACTTTCCATCTACAATTATAATACTAGCATCTTACCAATTTATCATTGCTGCACTTGTGAAGTTTTCAATAATACCAATTTATCATTGGTGCACTTTTTCCTTTTTATAAAAAGAGGGAAAAATCCTCGTGAGGTGTGCATAAATTGATTGGACACTCGAGAAATTAATAACCTTTTAAATGTTCAGATTTTAGGCCCTGGAAAAGCATGGAATTTGGAGAACGTACTGGGTACAAAATAAGTATTCTTGTTCTATTTCTTCTGACTTGACCATGGGACTATCAAAGACCTATGATTATAATTTTTTCCCCAAAAACTATTATTGGCTCATCACTTAGTGTTGCCCTTCAGCTCATCATTCTATTTTGCTGCAAGAGATTAGAGATAATAAATTTAGCTTCAACTTGTGAATTTTTTTTTTTTTTCCTGATCCTGGATGATTTGTTTTGATAACATTTTAACCTGAATTACTTTTTTATAATTCAACGAGCTCTCAAGCTAACCAAATACTGTTGCAACCTAAAAATTCAGTGTATGACGTGACTCGCCGTGAGACATTCACAAATCTGTCTGACATCTGGGCTAAAGAAATCGACCTGTACTCGACAAATCAGGATTGCATCAAAATGCTTGTGGGAAACAAAGTGGATAAGGTATGCCTTAAACTCTTAGAAACTTAATTTGTAACCCTGTCCTGTTTAGCTATGGATTTAAATTAGTTTGACTTTCTGGCTAAATCGGTGCCATAGCTAATGATGTAACTCAGTATGTTTTATTGAACTTCGATTATTGGGCTGCATATTGCATATGTTCTATTGAACTTGGATTATTGGGTACAAATTGCGTAGGTGCCATTTTTTCTAATTCTTAGCGGTTGGATATTTAAATTCAGGTAATCTTATATTTCAGGAAAGTGAAAGGGTAGTCAGTAAAAAAGAGGGAATTGACTTCGCTCGAGAATATGGATGCCTATTTCTTGAATGCAGTGCGAAAACTCGAATCAATGTAGAGCAATGCTTTGATGAGCTTGTGTTGAAGGTACGTGAAAACTTGAAACCTTTTTCTGCTTTTCAAATGGTCTACTAGAAACTTCGAACTAATTTAGAGGGTATAAACCTCCTATTGAGGTCCAGTTGCTCTCACTCCATTAGTATTCTGTTAGAAAAGAAGCTTTGAATAGGCATTCAGTTTAGAAACGTTTTTCATTAAGTAGAACTGATGTAGTCCCCAAGGGCGGCATCTATGGTAAAGGATTCTGGGCTTCCTAGATATGCTTCCCTTAGAGGTCTCAAGTCTGACATCCCCGAGTTGAGTTAAATTATAAAATTTCTTGCTAATTCTTGGATCTTGACCTTGGAACGGCGTGGTGCCTCAGGAATAGGGTAGCCAAACTCCAATTTTTTATCATAAAAAAAAGGTAGAACCTAGACTAGACCTACCTACCTACCTACGTTGCCTAGACTACTAGACCTACCTTGGTTCAATCATTTTGATTCGATATGTTTAGAGGCTTCTTCACTAGTGCACTCTTTTCGTTCTAAGTCGTTTGATGGGTTTTCTTTATTGCCATTTGCTAGTACTGGCAATGCTTTGACTAATTAGTTTGTACCTTGAGCAGTGATTTTTTTCATTATATCAATAATAATTAGTCCAGATAAAAGCCTAAACTAGACAGATTCTGGAATGTGTGAAGTTTTTTTTGTGATTTGTGTCAGAAAAAATCTTCCCATCCCAAATTACTGCAGGAATTTAGAAATATAACCGGAAAGTTAAAAGAAAAACAACAAAATAGAATACAAGAATTTACGTGGAGTAACTTCAAAATTGGAGATAAAACTTACACTATGTGAAAAATTACTACAATCACATAGAATTCTATCCCAAATTCCAATTACACAAACACTCTTTTCAAAACTCACATCCTTTGCCCTACTCGCCATATGAGAATACATAAAGAATTTAACTAGAGTCAGCTTACCAAACTTAAAGTGCTTCTAATTGGGACGTTGATAGGCCTCCGGTTCATTATGTTTATCAAAGACGTAATAGGAGGAGAAATTATGGGTTTATTCATTAAGGGTAGTTTGGGTACATTAGACTGTAAGTACTCTTGGTTTTGTACTGAGTTGGTATCGATTAGATTCAAGAAATACAGGGAGAGGTTTTGGTTAATTCTTGATGTTTTCTTCCCGATTCATTGGGGTGTTTATCAGATGTCTTGAATCCAAGGTCTCATTCATGTTCCTCTTATTGCTTGGAGCATACTCGCTCCCTTGCATCTTCTCGATGTGGGAGAATTTCTCTTTTAATATATTGCCAAAACCCAAAAATTTGGCCCAACAATCCTCAATAAACTATTTTCAGTAACTTTCTGGCTCAATAATGTGTGTTGCAGATTTTGGACACACCCAGTCTTTTGGCTGATGGCTCAACAGGTTTGAAAAAGAACATCTTCAAAGAGAAACCTCCTCAGGAGAATGGTTCTGTGGGTGGCTGCTGCTCATATTGATTTGATTGATAAGAATTCAAGGACCACCTTCATTTTTTGTTTTAGGCCCTGTTATTCCATTTCTCACCACATTCTGTTCATGTTCTTTAATCTTTTCCCTTTATGGGTGTGTCCAACCAGAGTTCTTTCAACCAGAGTTCTTTCAACCAGAGTTCTACCAGACAGTGATTTCCTTGTATTCTTTTTTTAATCTTTTGTTTCTAGGTTGGTTGATGATTAATTGGTTTTTCTCGTTGTGCGTTGAATGAAGCCTAAACCTTAGAACTCTTACACCGGTTTTTTAGACCAATTCTCTTGATTGCTTCGATATCCATGTCCTTTGGGTTTTCATTTGCTCTATCTATCTACATGTTAGAAGTTAGTAGGAGTGTTCATCGGTCGGTCGCTGTCTATTTTTTGTGAAAATTGACACCGAATTGATCCTATCGGTTTGCTTGAAAATAAAATCAATCGATCAGTCGGTTAAGTCGGTTGGTTTGATCGGTTAAGTCTGTTTATTCATTTTCTTTTTTTTTTTTCCTTTGTTTAATTGAAAAACATATTCATGGTACAATTTTTTATTAAAGTTTTGAGAATTAATTAAAAAAGAAGACATATTAGAAATAATTTTAAAATAACTTAGTTTTTCAATAATTTAATAATAAATATATGAAAAATATTAATATTATATGTTATTAACCAACCAAACCGATCGACTTAATCAACTAAACCGATCGAAAAATTTGGTTAAATATTTTTTTTAACTAACATCGATCGACATGCTTGAAAATCGATCGATCGCTTTTAATTCAGTTGGTCGAATTAATATTTGGGGAATGTATGAAAACCCTAGCAGTTAGGGGCCACAACTATTTTGATGTTTAAGTTTTTTTTTTCGTAGGGTGTTTGTTTGTAAATTTAAAGAGTGATTGTTAATCTATTTTGTTCGGATGAAGAAACATTATGGAAGAGGTGTGAAAAATGTTGTTGTTGATTTTTTTTTTTTTTTTTAATGATAATATATGAATATGTTTAGATAAAAAAAAAAAAAAAAATTTAATTATTTCAATTTTCAAATTACTATTAATGTTAAGATATTTTTTATTTATTTATTCACGATTTTATTAAAATATAAATTAATATTGACAATATAAATTAACAAATATTTATAATTTATTTAGATAATTAAAAATAAAAATATTTGCTACTTTTATTTAAATTTAATTTGTAAAATATATTTTTAAATTATGAAATTAACATTAATTTAATATTACAAAATATATTTAAATAATGTAAATTTTATTATAAAATTATTGTTAATTAAAAATTACAATGTGTTTTTATTGAAGATTTTTAAAATATAAATGGATGATAGTAAGAGGGAAAATTTCAATATATACAAAAATAAATTCAAAATTCAAATTTAAATGAAAGTTGGAAAAACAAAGAAAAAATATTAAAACAAAATAAATGATTTTTTTTTTGAAACACGAGTTCAAAAAAATTAACTATTAGGTAGAGCGTTGTAATAGGAAGAAAGAATAAAGACTTTAATCTTATATTCGTTTTGTTCATTAAAATTACGATTTTAAGTATTAAATTATCATTAAATATGTAATTGATTATCAAATTTAATTTAAAAAGTTAATTAATAAATTATCATCTTGTTAGTGATATTTTGGAGTGTGTATGGTAATAAATCGAAAAAATGGGCACATTTTTCTTGCTTTCACGTTTTCTACCTACAAAAATAAATTTTGAAAATATTTTTTTATATTGCAGAAAAATATCTACAAATTTTTATGTTCAAATAATCAGTTGTTTGTTTATGAATTCTTCTAAATCATTCACCCATCTTCTCATTTCAATTTTTTCTTCTTTATCTGCCTTTACTGGTTTTTTTATTTTTTTGTTTTTTTGTCATCTTGCTGTTACCACTGGGACAAACTCAGATTCTTCTCGATTCGCTCTAGATCGAGATCTTCATCTCTGATCATCTGTATTTTCACTATTGATTCAATTTTATTTCCTTAGTCTATTAAAAAACAAAACTATTTCTTAATTAGTAAAATTTAGCTTGAATTTTAAAATATATTCATATTTAGTGTAAAACAAATAGTGCTCCAATGAAATAATTAAGTGATGTTTGATTCTATTGTTAAATTCAAAAAATCCCGATGAACCATAATGAATGTTTTTTTAACTTAATTTTCATAAATAAAAAAATTAATAAAATCTAGCTCTTCTTTTACAAATTAGGAGAGTTGACCATAAACTGAGGTAGAGCATTGCTTTCAAATAAATGAGACTCAAATATTGATTTTCAAAATTGAATAACGTGATGTTGAATTGGATTATTTTCAAACAATGAAACTAATGTTCCACCGACGATGGAGTATAATATAATTTTGGTTTATAATTTTGACATTTCATCCATTTGTCTCTTTTGATAAATAAAAAATTAATAATTATCTATTTAGTCTAGCTTTCATTACATTTGTAGTTCTTAAAAATTTATAGAATTAAATATTATTTTGATCCCTAATTTTGACATTTATTTCATTTTTGTATCTAAACTTTCATAAGTTTAATTTTAGTCTTTTCAGATTTATTTCATTCTAATCTCTAAACTTTATAAAATCTAATTTCAAATCTCAAATTTGAAGTTAATATTAATCGAAATTGATTCAATAATTTTAATACAATTAAAGACAAAATGTAAACATTTGAAAACTTACGAAAGAAGATAACTTTTTATAACAAAATAATTTATAAGAACCAACTTTTATCCCTTTTTTTTTTATAAACTTCAGAAATCGAAACAAACAAAACTCAAATTCTAGAAAATAAAATTAAACTTTTGAAAGTTAATTAACATGAACAAATATTTAAGTTTACAAATTAATATTAGATTATTCAAAGTTCAAGATCAAAATAGAACAAAGTCAAAGTTCAAAGACTAAAATGATATTTTCTCTACGTTATATGTCTACAAATGTTAAATAAGTTGCTAACCTGATATATTTATAAGAATAGATTATTATATCAGAATAGTAGAGATACCATAATTCATTGTTTTTTTTATTAGGTTAGTCCACACATTCATACATATTAATAAAAATGGTTGCCTAATCCCTGACACCCAAGAAAGATTTGATCTAGATCATTGATTTGAGTATATCTAGCTGAACTTAGGGTAAAACCTAATAATATAAACTTTTTTTTGATTTACTGGAAAGGCTGTAATGAAACTTTTTATATCTCATAAATATGAGGTAAGAAGAATTTAAACCTACCACATTCAAATTAATAGCATACAGATATTGAAGCACTTGTCTTGAAGTTTGTAGAACACAACACATTCTCATAAATCCAAACAAACTCAAGTAAGACTTTATTCACAACACAATCTGAGATTAACACATCAATTTACATAAATAACATTTTCATCATCACGAGTTTACGACGAGCCGATTTTAACCCAGAAAACCCGATCTTCTTACGGTATATTAAATGATGTGTATATATTTATTTGGCTCAAGGTTACATTATCTTAGGAGATGCTAATACATGCATACAACTACTACACATTTGGACAGTTGACAATATTTTTCATAATCATAGAATTTAAAGAGGAACATCAGATGGGTAATCTTGAGGATACCTCTTCATTGTTTGTCTGAGTGCTTGCTGTTGTTCATGAAGATTTGAGGGTAAATGATCATAAACATCATTGAACAACTCTGAAATTGGAGGCTTCTCTGTCTTCTCTGCATTCTGTATTGCTTGCAACAACTAAAACCCAACAAAAATGACAACACCAACAGATCAATCAAACATTACTACTGAATTAATAATGTAATTAGTATAAAAAGAAATTAAAACTTGCTTCACATTTGATTTTTTATCTTTGTAACTTTTTACTCTTATAAAGTTTACTTCCATCCATCTATGAGGGCATGTTTAGCTACACTGAGAATAAAAAGTAAAGGAAAAGAAATGAGAGAAAATTAATGATTGGTGGGATAGCAACCATGGAGGCCATGCTTAGAAGGGATTCCTATCTTCTCTTCACATTTCTTCCTTCCACATATCAAAGCGCAAAACATATTATTTATGTGAATAATTAACTTCTGCCTACCAAATTCACTAATCAATGGAAATAATTTTATAGTGAGTGTTCCGACCACACCTCGACTATATTGGCAAAACATATTGTCTCGCTCTACAACATTTTGATATCAAGAAACTCAAGACCACCATGGATTGAATCCACAACTTTTCGATTTCTTGAAGGTCCATTTTTTAGATTATAGTAAACCAAGAGTACTAAATTATAGTTTTCCACCCAATTCTAACTTTCTTAATAGAGTTTTAGATTCTAACTTTCTTGTACCAAATTTATCGTTAAACTTCATACACATAGTCTTGACTAAACATTATTAGTATACTAAGAAAAGAATAAGGAAGTGACCTGTTTTTTGACGGTGGTTCGATGCAGGGACTCATCTTCACGAGTGATCCATCCATTATTGTAGATCCACTTCGCAAAGCGATCGACAGGATTCCTCTCGACTTTCCAGTACTCCATCTCATCCGCAGCCCGATACTTGCTCGAATCATCTGACGTCGAATGGTGGCCCACTCTGTACGTCAGAGCCTCGATCAGAATCGGCCTCTGTTCTTCGATCGCCATCGCTCGAGCTCTGCGAATCGCTCCGTACACCGCCAAGGCATCGTTGCCGTCAATCCTTATGCTACGGATTCCGTAGGCTTGGCCTTTCACCACCAAGCCGTCGCCTGCAGAAAATTTTTTCAAATTTGAGAAATCTGAGATTTGTGAAATTAGGGTTTAGGGTTTGGCTTTGATACTTCGGAATTGCTCTTGTACGGATGTGCTGATGGCCCACCCATTGTTGCGGCAGATGAATATCATTGGCGCTTCTAATACCGCTGCGAAGTTCAGCGCCGCGTGAAAATCACCCTATTTTATCACAATAAAATATTTCATTATTTTCGTATAATTTAAAATATCATTTTAATATCTACATTTTACTTTAAAAAAAAAAATTCTAATATTTTTATTTTTATTTAATTTTAATCTTTAAATTTTTACTTTTATTTCATTTTAATTTTTAAACTTTAATTTTTTTTTAATTTTTATAGTTAAACTTTAAATATTTATTTTAATTTTAGATAAATTGATCTATATTAGAGATATCATGCTATTTTTTCTTAAACATAATTAAAAATTACTATTTTAATAAAATTTAAAAATATATTTACGCAAATGGTACTAGAATTATTAAAATGTTGAACTAATTTTAATTAAAATTAACTTCAAAATTAATTTTAATTTTTTTTTTTAATACAAAGATTAAATCTTTAAAAATTTGAAGAGTTTAAAGATTAAAACATAATAAATTTGTAATCTAAGAGCAAAAATTAAACTTTTAAAAATTAAATGGACGTGATGAAAATCTAAAAAATAAAATGATATTTTAACCATTTTATGCACATTTCTATTAAAAACAATAAAAAATAATTAAATTTAGATCACTATTCATTAACCTTAATACTTTTTTGATTTCTGCTAAATCATTTGTAAGTATTTAATTATTAGATCAACTTAAAACAAGTAACCTTTGAAATTATTTCAGTTAACTCAACCCTCATATGAATAAATAAAAATTATATTTTAAGCTGATTGTATTATATTTAATGTTTAATTGATTAATGTTTTTGTTGGCATACGATAATTAATTAGTTAACCCATTAGTTTTTTTTTTTTTTATTGTGTGATTATCATTAATTAAAAATGTAACCATGTAGATTATCAAAAGTCAGATTGTATATCACCCCCATTTTAATTTGACCAACAAAAAGGATAAATTATTTTAATGTAAAAGAAGAAACTAAACTATTTAAAATAAAATAAAATAAAAAAATTGATTAAAAGAAAATAATTGCCTAAATTAAATTGAATGGAGTGTTTAATTTTACCTCGCTGCTGGTGCCGTCCCCAAAGTAAGCAACAGCGCATGCATCTTTCTTATCCATTTTAAGAGAATAAGCAATGCCAACAGCTTGTGGAAGTTGCGTTCTGCAGCATACAATAAGAAAACGACATCGTTTCTGTTCAATTAAGCTCAACAAAAAAAAAAAAACTACTTTTATTGGTTGAACTTCGCACTCATGTTTATCTTAAAGCACAAATCCTATAGATAATGGATAGTTTTATAATTAAACTGAATTTCAAAAGTACAGGTCTCCACAAAGCCGTAAGACCATGTATGGAGATGATGTATGTTCAATGCCGGAAGGTCAAGCAGATTGGTGACCTAAAGATAGGGGAGTCGATGACTGAAACCGCAGTGAACGACAACTGTAAGTATAATGGTCCCAATTAAGGTGGCGAAACTCAAGAAATTTCTAACATGCACGAAAGGCATAATGATCTAGGCACTGTCTTAGATAGAGAGAATTAGTGAAATAGACATGTCTATGAAGATGCGGACTGCCTGCACTGGGCAAATAGATCCTATGAAGCTGAACTCCTCCCAAGGATTGGCTTTGGGGCGCCTTTCCTATGCAGCTTAGGTGGAGGATGAATAATTTTATAATTAAATTCAATGGGTAGGTTTTGAACTTAGATACTTCCAAAAAAAAAAAGAAGGAAGCTTTATGTCTCGACCAAGGAGGCCCAACTAGATAAAGTTAAAAGCAAAGTATTACAAAATCAACTTTTCGTTCTCACACACACAATTCTTATATAAAAGATTCTTATTCGTTTTTTAAGAATTCCAAGTTTACTATTCTTTTTAACGAATTGATGGGAAGACTATTAGCAAACCTATTGAGGAATATCAGCTGAATTACTAATAGAAAGTTATCAACATAACTACTGATTAGAGAATATCACCATAACTACTGATAAAAGCATATCAGTTAAACTGATATAAATAGAGATATTTTAATCATTTTACGTCAATTTTCAACTATATACATTTCAGGGAATTTCTTTTATTTTTAATTAAATGTGTCAAAATGATCATTGGTTAGAAAATATAATAAATTTATGGGATGAAAGTTGAAATTACCCAAGAGGTGATGAAATTGTGAAGTAATTGAGATGGTTAGAGCCATAGTGAATGGGCATCTGGCGACCTTTCCCATAATCAGCTTTATTTCCAAATAATTGATTTGCAAATTCTTGCAATGTAAATCCACGCCATAGAAGAACACCCGGCTCCCTATACTAAATAAACCAATCATAATTTCTTACTCTCATATCTTTATTAATCTACTCATTTATCATAAATATTAATAATAATTAATAATCGGGTAAATTATAAATTTGGTTCTTATGATAAAAAAAAAAAAGTTAGAATTAGTTTGATAAAATTTCATCCCAAAACCAAATGACAATCAGACGAGTAGTGAATCTTATCTTATAAAGACTTGAGGATTCTCTACTACTTTGATATATGAAATGATGTGTGTTTTTTTTCAATCAATTACTCACTCACGCTCTCATCATTAAAAACATAATAATTAACTTCTACGCATTTTATTCACCAACAAACAACAATGATTATGTTTTAGATTTTATCAAATCTTAGGAACTAAATTTTATAATTTTTCAAACTATATGAAAAAAAAAAAAAAAAAACTCAAAGTCTAGATACCAAAAATGATATTTCAACATAAACTAAGCTGACATAGGATATATTTAAAGAGATCATGATGTGCATTAAGTGCAATATACAATCCGAACTAGGGGTGTTAAAAGAACTCGACAACCTAAATAACTCAAACCAACCGAACCCAATTTGACGGGTTGGGTTGGATTATTAACCTATTTGGGTTGAGTTGGGTTCAAATGAAAAATTATGAGTTGGGTTGGTTCTAGGATGACCTAAAATTAATTTGGGTTAATCGGAGTCAACCCAAATTTATTATTAATTTTAAAAATATTTATTTACTATAACATAATTATATATGCATATATTAAATTATTATTATTTTAATTTTTTTTTTTTTTCTAAAAATCTTTTAATAATCTTTATAATATATATAATGGTATAAATTGAATTTGAATGATTAATGTTATTAGGTAGCATTTTTTGTTTCAATTTAAAACAAAAACGGCTCATTCTTGCTTAAACCTATGATAAGTTAGTAAATTTGATTGGGTTGGGTTATACCAACAAATGAGTTGGGTTAGGTTGGGTCATGTCGATAAAAGGGTTAGGTTGGGTTGAAGAATAGACCAACCCAAAATTTTGAATTGGTCCAAAAATTTTCCTCAACCCGAATCAACCCAACTCATGTACACCGTAATCCTAACTGGCCATATGATAATTATTTTTGGGAATTAATTGGATATAAAACTAATCTAATATTTAATTTTATGAAAAAAGGAAATTGATTTATCTCCTTAAATTCAAAAGAAGAAATGCTTTTTGATGTACCTGAGCCAAAACGACGTCGTCTGGTTGAAGTGCAGCTGCAGAAGCAACGGCGATTGCTTCTTCTCCGGATGAAGTTAAGTAAAATGAAATTCTTCCTTGCCTTTGAGCTTCGTAAAATATGGTGTCCATTGTTTGAATGGTTATCATGTCTTTATACATCTTAATTGCTACATCTTTGCTTACCTATTCATTTCAAAAAAAATATATAATAATAATAATTAAATAAAATACAACATATAGTTAAAGATGTCCATTTCTAAGTGGAGTCGGAGAGTCACGTGACAACCCGTCCCTAATGCAATCGTAAATCTCAGGTGAAGTGAGTGGGGATAAAAATTTCCTCCCGATTTAAATGGGGATTGTTCCCATCCCCGATTCCCGTTTTCAACATCGTTTATAACTTATTTTATTTAATATATTTATATAGCTAAAGTTTTAGAAATTTGTATTTTTATGGATATTTTTTTAGCTAACTGACTATCTAATTGAAATTAATAAACATTTATCTTTAACTATTGAGAAAATTATCTAAATCATTGATTTAAAATCGATAAAGTCTCTAAAAATTATATTTTGTGAGAAAAATTAAATCCATTTTTGTAAACCACATTATTTTGAGCTTTGACATATTTCTTTCTCAGTCAAAGAATTAAATTGAAATTAATTGATTGCAACCATTAATTATTATTTTCTTCTCAATTCTCTTCATATATATATATATATATAATTAAAAAATTAAAAATAAAAAATTAGCACCTGGGCAAAAGTGTTTGATGTAATTATCTCTCCATTTTCATCAAGATTACGATAACACGGAACTCGGTTCTTAGTCGACTCAGCAATGAATCTCATTTCACTTGTAACCGCAACTTTTCCTCCAGGAAAATCCAACTCCTATCAGAAAAATAAAATAAAATAAAATAAATAATCATATATACACATATTTATTTTCAGGTTTAACAACAAATATTATAAATATAGTACAACATTATCTTCTACTATCAAAACTAAAATTAATGGATATGTTCTTATACAATGAAATATATAATATTATAGTTTATAATAAAATTAAATATTAAATTTTATTTAATAGAGATAAAAAATATTAAAAAAATATATATTATAACATTTAAAATAAAATTGTTTTCATATGAATAATAAAAAATGATTTTTAAAAAAAAATAGATAAAATTCAAATATAGAAAAACATTATAAGACATTTATAGGAAGTGTAAATTATTTCTGAATTAGTTTTTTTAATTCATACATTTTTAAAAATGCATGATATACAAATTAAAAATTAAAAAAAAAAAAAAAAAAAAAAAGTAACCGTTCAATATAAAGGAAGTGTTAAATAATATTGGAGAAGTCTAGATAATTCTCATTTATTCTAGATGTTCAAAAAAGATTCTAGATCATACATGTATATTCAAGATTGATTGAGAGAACTCTAGAATACTCTTTGTCTAAGATTGGTGTAGAATTATATCTAGAGCATGCACTCTGTCCAAAATAATATTGTGGCAAAATTGTGACCACATGATTGTCTTGATTACCAAGGCAAGATGTGGCTAATTTATGACCATAGGATTAAACTTGGAGC
>JBBMEG010000015.1:2567741-2615152 GCA_037832605.1 Cyclanthera cordifolia | reverse complement strand
AGAGTGGGGGTGGGGGGTGTTTTTTGGTTTTTTGGGGGTTTTTTTGCGGGTTTTTTTTTTTTTTTTTTTTTTTTTTTTTTTTTTTTTTTTTTAATTTATAGGATGATGTTAAACAACTAGATTTAAGGAATTTTAATTTTTAGAATTACACATTCAAAGACATCAAATAAATGAAATGAAAGTTAAACATGACATTATAGTTTGTCTTAGTTTTCAAAATTTTCAAGAGTATAGGTTTTTAGAAATTTAATTTTTATTTTGAAATTTCATTAAAAGTAAATGTGATTTTGAAATTTAATTCTTATTTTGAAATTTCATTAAAAATAATTTAATTTTTGTTTATTAACATCAAAAGGCTATCTAATTACAAAAAAAGAAGTTAGACACTACGAGCAAAAGCAACTCACGTTTTTCTAAATTTGATTTCAATTTTTATACTTACTATGTATTTAGATATCACCAAAACTAATTTATGTATTTTAGAAACTTAATAAATTCTCCTTTTAAATAAAAGGCGCAATTAATGAGTGTCTACTGATTAATGTTTAAATAAAAGACACAATTAATGAGTGTCTACTGATTAATGTCACAAGCAGACTTAAATCATAAAGAAAGTATATTTATAAAGTTCAAGTCTTTAATCGAATGTGCCACTTCGTAGACCTCCATCTTTCAAATGTAACATTTTTAAGTCATCATATACTTTTCAAAGGATTATTTAAGGGTTTTTTTTTTGACATAATATTATTTAAGTTAGTATATGCATAACTTATATGATTAATAAGAACATGTACTCAACATTTCGAGTCTTCCCTTTCGGATAAATAGAGTGCTTTGGTTCGGCCTGGAACCTCGACGTGCTACCTACTAACGGTCTCGAATAAAGATTTTTAGTTGTCGTTGCGTGGGCGCTGAAGATTGATCCTGATGGCAAGGATTCACTCGATCGTTTTGACTTTTCTGTAAATGGAAATACAGATGTAGAAGTTGCCTCTCAAGCATTTGATCCTGGAACAGAAGACAAACAATCTAGCTTTGGGCTTAATACCACCATTACGGCACCGACCCTAAACTCTTATTTTTGTTGATTGGCAAATCGATCTTAACGATGCTCCCTTAGCTTCTTTTGTTGGGAAGCATTGGAGTGTAAGAGTTTTCATTATAAAAATAAAACTAAAATTTCAAATTACTAACAAATTATCCAACCATAAAACAAAAATGAAACATCAACAAAGTTTTTTTTTTTTTTTTTTTTTTTTTTTACATTGAAAATTTAAAATAATTACTCGAATGAAAGTGCAAACCTTCATATATAAATTAAAATTAAAAAAAAAAGAAAACAAAAAACAAAACAAAACTTTCGATTTATTCACAGAATAATTTTCTCCATTGTTTTCCTTAATTAAGTTAAATGAAAAGATTCAATACTATAATCTTTTCTATTTTTAATTGGAAAAATACTAATTTAAAAGAAATAGCTGACCCGTCTCCAGTGGGTTGACCCGTCAAAGAACCCTTCAAAACAAGTCCTCCACATTCCATTTACATGACCCGAAGTTACCGTCTACGCCGTCGTCCCACAAACCGCCGTAAACCACCGTCTGCGGCGGCAGAAGACTCGTTTCCTCCACAAATATCCGCGGCGGTCGTTCACAAAACTCCGTCTCGTCTCCGATTATCTCCCCCTCACCGCTCCAATTTTTGTCCAACAGAACCGACGTCGGAGAACAGAGCACCGCCGTTTCTCCGCCGGAGATAGCCGCAAGTTCCTCCACGGTACAAATCTCCTCCGCCGGCACCAGATTCCGTTGCGGCGGCGTTAGAATATTCGTGATCGCATCAGAACCTCGGAATCGAATCGCCGCTTCGTCGTAGGCGATTGCTGCTTCCTCTAAAGAATCGAAGGTTCCAAGCCAGATTCTGGTTCGTTCAATCGGATCTCGAATCTCCGCCGCGAATTTCCCCCACGGCCGCCGCCGCACTCCTCGAAATTTCTTGTTCGGCTCGCCGACGTCGTTAACCCTCCTCCTCTGCGGCGAATCCTGGAGGTGAATCTCGAAGACGAGACGGACGAGCTCGTCGGCCGCGCCGTCGTCGTCGTCGCCGCTGGAATCGGTGGCGTCGGAATCGGCGACGATGACTCGTACGATCCTCGGCGCGGCGGAATGCGGGGGAAGAGACTTTCCGGTGACGAAACGACGATCGCGGAACTTGAAGCGAGTTGCAGACATTGTAGTGAAATTCGTTTGAAGATGAAACAAATTAATTCGGGGATTTAAATTATTATTATTATTATTAATTTTTGAGAGTTGTTGAAATGAGAAGAAATGAAATCGCCGTTTCTTAGGAGGATTTTGTTTCAATCATCTTTCACATTCCCTCCCATTTAAATACAACTATTTACATGTTTTATTCATTTTTCAACTTTTAAATTAAATATAAATTTATATTTTTATATAATATATATATATATATATTTAAATACATATTAGATTTTAGTTTTTATATTTTTAGATTAACCGATCATTTGGTATTTGAAAAAAGAAAAAATAGTACAAATTAGGGAAGGGATAACAAGCCTTATATAGAGAGGGCGTCTACTACTCTCAAATAAATTGAGAGCTAATACCGATTTCACAAATCGAACCTGTGACGCTGCTATTCAACTGAAATAACACCAAACAACGAAACAATTACGCTGAAAAAAAAAAAAGTTTAATAAAATCTAAATGTTTATCTATGACTTTCATAATTTTTGTGACTAAAATATGTATAAGTAAATTATTTATGTCTGAATACTAAGTGATTGAAATAATTAATTTATTTCATCTCAAATAAAAAAAGAAAGAAGAAAGAAATGATTTATTTGACAAAAAACTTATCATTCATATATAAGAAGTTCCATCTATATACATAATTCACATGCGATTTACAAACATTATATACTATATTTTAGGTTTCATCAAACAAAAAAGAATAAATTCTATTTTTTCAAACGAAAAATGTTAGCTTTCTCCGAATTATATAAATTAAATTTTAAAATTTTAAACTTTAAGAATTAAAATCTAACTTTGTTCTATAGATCAAATTTATAATTCACTCATAATTTCAAAAAAAAAAAAAAAAAGAGTGAGCTTAACTAACAATTTCAATATGTTATAAGTTATATGATACATTTGTTTAGAGTTTCTCAACTTTGTAATATATATTAAGCTATTTTCTCTCTATGCAAAAAAAAATTAACAAATATAGTCAAAATATTTTAAAAATTACAATTTAGTTTATGTAATTAGATAAAGTAAATTCTATTAAAAAAAATATATTGAGACTTAATTATATATAAAGGTTCTATATAATTATAAATTTGTGGGAGAAAGTTAAAATTAAAATTTTATACTTAGTTTATATGCTTCCTTCAAACCTTATTATAAAGTTTTAATTTTCTTTTTTTAAATAATAATGTTTTAATTCAAACCTACATTTTAAAGATACAAATTATTATTATTTTTTCAAAATTAGTTTAATTTGGAAAAATGATCAGCGATCCGTGGAAATGTTCACAGCTGACGTGGCAGTGAGAGCTAATCCTGCCACGTGGTCTTAGTTTATTCGCAGTCATCATTCTATTGACCTTGGTCCCCAAGTAACTGAGCGTACAGTCACAATTAATTTATTTTTGTTTTTGTTTTATTCAATGCAAAAATAACTGTTTTTTTTTTTTAATTAATTTTTATGCAAAATTAAATTTAGTTAAAGAAGATTTTAGGAATTTTTGTTTTGCTTGTTCATGAAGCTAAAGATTTGACTTCTAAATTAGTCATCGATTTTAAGTGAAAAGTAAAAACAATTCCAAATCTAATTATATTATAGGATCAATTAAACTTTTATCTCATATTTCGAGGTAGATTTTAGAAGTATTTAATTAATATTTAGAATGAAGATTTATTTTGAGTATTTAATAATTGTAGTTAAAAGTTTGTTTGAATGTGGATTTTAACCGTATTTATAATAAGAATTTATTTTGAGTATTTAGAAGTAATGATTGTAGTAAAAAAATTGTTCGAATGTAGTTTTTAGAAGTAATTAAAATTAATATTTAAAATGAGGTTTTTTTTTGAGTATTTAGTAGTAATGATAAGTAATGATTCCTCAAAAATTTATTTGATGTAGTTTTTAAGAGTATTTAAAATGAGAAGATTTATTTTGAGTATTTAGAAGTAATGATTGTAGTAAAACATTTGTTTGATGTAGTTTTTAGAAGTAATTAAAATTAATATATAAAATGAAGATTTTTTTAAGTATTCAGAAGTAATGATTGCAATAAAAAATTTCTTTAGATGCGATCATTAAGAGTATTTAGAATGAAGATTTATTTTGAGTATTTAGAAGTAATGATCGTAGTAAAAAACTTGTAGTTTTCAAAAGTATCTAAGAATTTATTTTGAATATTTAGAAGTAATGATGCGTAATCATTGCACTCAAAAGTTGGTTTGGATGTAATTTTTATATAAGAATATTTAGAATAAAGATTTATTTTGAATATTTAAAAGTTAATAATTGTAGTTGTTTGTTTGTATGTAGGTTTCAAACAAGTATTTACTGAATACTGGTTTGAAAAACTCAAAACAAACAACCCCTCAACTATATTTTTGTATTGTATTTTTTATTATTTTTTTAATTGTGATTTATTTTTACATAAGTCACGTAGGGGTGTTTGTATCACGTTATTAACTAGTTATTACAAATGGACTTTTAAAATCCCATCTACAAACAAACACATCCAAATGAGCTATTGTAATCACTCAGAATAATCACTAATTTCTAATCACTTAAAATAATCATTCATTTCTAATCACATAAATTAATCTCCATTTTTAATCATTCATTTTTTACCGATCAAATAATCATTTATTTCAATCTACTCATTTCTAATCATCCGTTTCTAACCTATCATTACTAAACCATCAAAATAATTACTCATTCTTAATCACATTCAAACAAGTTATATTGTCTGCAATCACTATATAAAATCTATCATTCAAGCGAGTTATTAACTGTAACTTCTCTCTAAATAACTACAATCCAAACGAGCTTTATTAATCACAAGTATAGTATGATACTAAAAAATGTTTTACCATTAAATTATTGATGAAAAAGCTAAATTTGTATCTCAAGTATAGTATGATATTTAATTATAAAAGAAAATTATTATCATTATTTACGAACTATTTTTATATTAATATTAGTGATTTAATTAATTGAATTGTTAGTGCGTTGGTTAAAATAATTTCTTAATATATTTGTATTTTGAGTTTATTTATCATCTATAATATATCATTATCGTTTTACTTATATTTCACTTTTCATCTTTAGTTTTTGGTATGTTTTTTAATTTACTCTTCTTTTTGCTAGCATTCTTTTAAAAATTTAATTTACACAAATACCAAAATAACAATTTCTTGATAAAACTAGGGTAATTGAATTTTGGGATGAGAGGAGAGGTGATGAAGGTGAGGAAATTGAATGATTTGAGGATATGAAATATTTGTTTGGGATTAATTATTTTAGAGATCACAAGTTGGAAAAATCTGTTTGCGTTTATGAGAGAAGATATTTATTTTAGATGAAATTTGATATAGATTTTGATTTGAGATTTGATGAGAAGTTGTGAAGAATTGTTGTGTGTTATAAACAAATAAATAGTTCAACCTCTCCTCTTCCTCTCCCTCAAATTCAATCATGAGTTTAAAATTTGTCTAATAATATTAAATAGTACATTATTGAAATGTTAAGGTTAAAAGTGTGTGATTTTAAAATAGAAGAGCTAAATAGGCACTACACTCATAATCAAGGGTTTAAAATTGTCTTTCCAATCTCTTAAAGAAACATTGAAGATAATATCTATAAAAGACCAATTTTACAATCAATCTTATTGATATTTGTTGATATTGAAAAATGGTCATCCAGAATCAACGATAACGAGATGTCTGCAAAACGAAAAAAATTAAGCACATCAGTGTGGTGTGAGCGAAAGAGCCTTCGCGCCAAAGTCAGAAATCTAAGTATTTTAGAGATAACTTTAGGAATAGCGTACAGTCAATTCCCTTAACTCAGCTTGGTTTGAAATGAAGATCATCTTACTTTTTAAAGCAGGCGGAGTAGTAACTACTACAACCCACTTAGTGGTCGTTTAATGGTCAACCGTTTGTAACGTTGGTCATTAACCTAGAATAAGTACGAGCGTAGCTCCTGACCATTACGACTTAAAGATGTAATAGTTTGGGAGGTCACTTGGACTTGGTTGACCCTAGGGGTTCAAACCACCACGGTCGACCATTTGGGGGTTATGACCTTCTTGGTGCAACTTCTGGTTGTTTCGAGTTAAAGGTGTAATGGTCATAGATGTTACTTGGATTTGGTTGACTCGTGGGAGAGTCATAATCTCCATGGCCGACACATATGAGTTTTGTTCCTCTCGATAGACCATTTGGAAGTTGGCTTTGGTCTTGGTCAACCCTTATGAGTCCTCACCTCCATGGCTCGCCCCTAGGGGGTCTTTGCTCTCTCGTTGTAACCTTCAGCCACTGCTACTTTATAATGCAACGATCCGAAGTGTTACTTAGACTTGGTCGATTCTTCAAAGATAGAGTCCTAACCTTCATGACTAACCTTCTTGGGGTTTCTATCCTCTTGACAGACTCTTTAGAGGTCGACTTTGGTCTTAGCCAACCCTTTCGGGTCTTTACCTCGACAGCTCACCCTTAAGGGGGGTTATGACCCTCTCAACGTAACTTCCGATCATTATCAACATAACCAAATGTCACTTGGACTCGGTCGACTCCTTAGGGTGAGTTCTAACCTCCATGGCTGACCCTCGGGGGTCAAGACCTTCTTTGGCCAACCTTCAGGGCTCGAAGCGTACTTTGCTGAGGGTCGGATTGGACTTGGCCTACCCGCGAGGGGGAGGGGGGGGGGAGAGGTGAATTGGCCTTGACGACCTTTTGGGGGTCGAGACCTACTTTAGCACCTCGGGGGGTGGAGATTGGGCTTAGTCACCCTTGAGGGGTCAAGACCTCCATGACCAACCCCTAGCAGGTCAAGGCCTACTTTAGCCGATCTTTGGAGAGCCATTTTGGGCTTCGCTAGGCCCCGATGAGTGAAGACCCATGGACGATCTCCTTCAAGGCCTACTTTGGCTTACTCCTGAGGGGCTGAAGTGGCCTAGTTGGCCGACCCCAAGGGGTTCAGAGCGGCTTTGTCTACCTTTCAAGAGGACTTCGACATTGTCTAAATATTTCGTAAAATATTTTATAACAATATTTAAATTTATGATTTAATCAACAAGATATGAAGAGGAAGAATAATAATTTTAATTAAAAAACAACAACAATACACTAATACTAGTATATTTTCATGATCAAGAAAACATGTGTTCCAATCTTGTTCCTTAGTGTTAATTGAACCGGAAAACGAAGAATAATTTATAATATTTTGGTTCATCATTAATATTTTTACTAAATGAGTTATTTTATAATATTTTATTGGTCAGTGACGTTTTAAGTAAAGGATGCCACAAAATATTATTTTCAAAGTAAATAATAACCTACAGAAAAAGGTTAATTATAAATATGATTATCTGAAGTTTTTATAGTTTAAAAATTTAGACTTTATAATTTAAAAAATATAAAATTTAGTCTCCATAATTTGATAAAACCTTTAAATTCATCAAGTTATTCGTAAAATACATGTGAATAAATATGTAGATGTGATTTTTGAGGTATAAATAATGCATTTTTATTGTCCAATCAAGTATTTATCTCACACTTTCATCATTAAACACATAAATAACTAACTTCTACACGTTTTATTTGCCAATAATTACAAATGAATAGATTATTTTTTAGATTTTATCACCTAACTTGATCAAATTTATAATTTATCCAAAAAAAAAAAAGCTTACCACCTTCAATTCAAATTTTGTAGTGCTAATATGTAGGTGATAACTGTAATTAGTTTTGTGGTTTGAATATATATAGTCAAACCCAATAATTATTGTTTTTTACAAAACTTTCTTTTTTTTGTTAAATTTGGCTAAAAAATCTACTAAAATAAATTATTAAAATCTAAAAAAAATAGTGTAGGTGGTTGGTTAACAATATATAATAAAATTAGTTTCATATCTAAATAACAAAAATATGAGAAAAGTAATTGATTAGACTAAAAAAAGCGCATTAGTGATGTATTAACATCTATAAAGTCTGTAGTTTGAGTCTCTCAATCCCCAAAAAATCCATCATTCATACGTCAGAAGTTACATTTAAATATTTAACTTGAGTGCGATTTACGAACAATATTGTCTATTTTTTTAGGATTTATCAAAGCATATGGACTAAATTATGTATTTTTTCAAATCATAGAGCGAATTCTAGCTTTTTCCAAACCAAAGAAAGTAAATTCTTAATTTTTAAACCGTGAATAAATAATAAATCAATAGTTTAAGTTTGGAATGGTTACAAACCCTTTAATTTAGAGGCATTTTGTACAATTTTTTCTTGATTTTTTAATTAAAATTTAATTATTATTATTATTTTTTGCTACTCATAAAAAAATCCGGTTTTTATTAGTGTGAACTAAAATTTTATTTGATATATATAAACAAGAAAATTACAACAACATTGGTAAAAAAAAAAGGCCCAGCCCAAACCTAAGACCAAGCCCAGCCCAAAATTCACAGACCTCACCTGTAGGAAATGAAAAAAAAACACAGACACACACACAAGCTTTTAACAAAGCCCTAAAATTAAGCATCTCCATCTCTCCAATGAAGAACCCTAATTCCGTTGCCGCGCCAATCATCGAAAATCATTTGCACTCAGGAGGAAGGCCTTGAGGAAATCGCTTGAGATCGGTACAGTAATTGTAGATCATGAAGTATTTTTGCACCCAGCGGAGGCGGCGACGGCCGAAGGCGTCGAGTTCGGCGGCGGGGGAGGAGCCGGAGAAAGTGGAGGCTGCGTAGGCGGTGGCGTTGAAGTTGCGGTAATAGGCGGTGAAGGGAGATTTAGTCCAGTCGGTTTTGATCAATCCGCCTCTAGTGGCCCAGTCGTCGGCGTTCCAGAGGCTGGAGTAGATTCTCATCGGCTGAGTGCTCGGAAAAGGTACGCCCATTGCTTCCGCGTTATTGAATTCTCTTATTGGATATTTGTCTACTGCGAATCTGATGTTATGAACAAACTCCATTAACATCGAATTCTCACTATTATTATTTTTTCCAAATTTAGCATTTAATTAGTATAATTTAAAAATCAACTGATAACGAAAATCCCAATAAATATTTAGTAATCTTTTTAAAATTAAGAATTATTTTGAGCTATGTATAAATAATAAATTATTTTGAGTGATTAAAAATAAAAAAAATTATTATGAATAATTAGAAATTAATTGATATTCTGAGAAATTACTTTAAATAGTATGAATTGTACTTTTTAATCCCACATTAAATCAACATCCAAAAACCACCAACAAGATTTAAAAAAAATTAAAAAATTAAAAATGTTTTTTTAGCTCTAAAAATTTTAAAATGTTAGATTAAATTGAAATAGAAAAAAAAAAGAAATTATTAGATTAGTATTAGTATTAGTTTTTATATACATTTCTAATTATTGAAAGTCTGTCGGCTTCTAGGATTAGGTTGTCGTGTTTGCTAATCGGAAGTTTTAAAGAGGTGACATGGTGGTTGAAGGCTTAAACTTTGTAGGTGTGCTCTCCGTCTCATCTCTTGGATTCTTTAGGAGACGTTTGGAATGGATATTTAATGAAGATTTTGAAGGGGTATTTACTAAATACTCCTAAAAAAACTATATCAAAATAAGCTTTTGATTGTAATCATTACTTCTGAATATTCAAAATAAATTATTATTCTAAATAATCTTGAAAACTAAGTCTAAATAAACTTTTGATTGCAATCATTACTTTTAAATACTCAAAATAAATTATGATTCTAAATATTAATTCTAAATACTCATAAAAACTACATCCAATCTTCTAAATATTCAAAATGTATTTTTATTCTAGATACTAATTTTAAATACTCTTACAAACTATATCCAAACTAGTATAATCATTACTTCTAAATACTAAAAATAAATTCTATTCTAATTAAGAATTATAATACTCTTAACTTCTCAATCCAAACATTCCCTTAAAGTCCGAGTTCCATTGGGTTGTTTTTGAATACATATATTATCTTTTGGAATTGGGCTTGTTATGTAGTAGCCATGTTTCTTCGGTTTGGTTTATTTTTCAAATTTTTTTGTCTCATTCACAATTTGATTTATAATTTTATTATAGAGACCTATTAAACTAATAAAAGAAAACAATACTTTTTGTAATTATTACAATATTTATAATATATATATTTTTTGATATTTCACATTTAACTTTCTTCCCACAAATTTAAATACTAACATATACATATTTTTTTTTATTATTTATATATTCGGTATAGTTTGATTTTTTATAGGTTCTTCCATTATGATCCAAATCGAATCGATATATTTTGATTTTATAAAATATCAAACCGATCGATCCAATATTATTTTAAAAATTGCACGGATCTATTCTACCAAAAAGTTTTAAATTTTATTGTAAAATCTAAGCATGAAACAACTACTTAAGACAATATTGTTGTCGAGGAAGTGAAAAGTTCAATTTCTCTCCTTCACACATGGTTAAACTTATAATAATTTTGCATAAATAAAACTTAGGTAAATGATAAATTTGGTTCTCTTTCATTCCTATGATTTTGAAAAATATAAAATTTATTTTAAAAAGTAGAATTTAATCCCTATATTTTCTTAAAATCTAAAAAATAATTCATGTTATTTGTATCTAAGTGGCTTAAGAAGTATATGTAACAAATATATGAAATGATGTATTTTGTGTACAATCAATTACTTATTGATACCATCATTAAACAGGTAAATACATTTATTAACTTATTTTATTCATCAACAATCTATTCAAATAATTATTTTTTCAAGAAAGATAATTCAAACTTGTTTTTATTTATAAAGTTCAATACAGTAAAATATTATTTTAGTGTCTGAATTTTGACATCTGTTCTCTAAATTTTCAAAAAATCAATTTTAGTCTATAAATTTTTAACATTGTACCATTTTAAGTTTGAACTTCCAAAATTTCAATTTTAATTCTTAAACTTTGAAATTTGTTTCGTTTCGATCCAGAAACTAAAAAAAAAACTTAAAATTGATCCTTATAAAACTTAAAATTTTAATTCTTAGTCTATTATTTTATTTCAAAAACTATATTTTCTAGAATACTACTATCATTAACCTCAATCAATATGCCAAGGTGAGCATTTGAATGGTACTAAAAGAAAAAGAAAAAGACAATGAATGTCATTACAGTACAATAAATTATCTTGTTTTTTGTGTTTTCTCTTCTACTATTTTTGTAACGATAAAAAAATCTAAATTTTATTATTTTGAATACAGATCGGAAGGGGACCCAAAACTCTACATAGAAGACATAATAACTTTCAAATCAATAAGAGTCAAATATCGATGAATCAGTGACATATTGTTGAATTGGATTATGACCAAACAATGAAATCAGCACGCTACTGATTCTTTTCGAAACATTTTATTATTATTTGCAATGATCTAAAAAAAAGGAAAAAAAAGAGAGTTGGAACTTACATAATTTGTTGAGGATTCCAAATAATGGAATAAGTGTGGAAGTTTTTGGTGGGATCAAACCAAAGGTAAAATTGTTGTTCTCTATTTCCCTTTCCTTGAGTGAACACATTTGTATGGAGAATGTAAGGGTCACCACTTAAATTTCCCAAAAATTCAAAGTCAATTTCATCATGCTTTGCTCCTTCAGATGACAACTGCCCAACAAAACATATCCAACTTTACCATGACTCCTCAATCAATAGTGTGTTCTTTCAACAAAAAAAAAAGAAATTTTTTTTTTTTTTTTTTTTCATTCTTGTTTTTTAAGTCTTTTAAAACCTAATTTTAGTCTTTAAATTTTGTTCTATTTTGATCTATGAACTTTTAAAATTTAATTTTAATTCCTAAATTTTGAAGTTTGTTCTGTTTAAAAAAAACACTTAAAATTGATGTTTATAGTTTTTTTTTTAATTATTATATTTTTTAAAGAAAATAATCATTTTTTTCTATAAATTTTAATAATGTTTCACCTTTTATCTTTGGTTGTATTAAAATAATTAATATTATCGAATCAGTTTTAATTAATTTTGAATTTAAAATTACATAAGGGACAATTCTTTTCTAAAGTTTAGAGACTATTTTTGATTTTTTGAAAGTCCAGGGATCCTAGAACAAAACTAAAAGTTCAGACTAAAATTTGACTCTTGAAAATTCAGGAACTAAATTATAAATTATTATTTACTATTTTTAGTGTATATTTAATCATAAATGCTAAATTTTATCATTTACTATATATATGTTTTGTGATCTTTATAAATGTTAGATATATTTTTGTTAATTTTATTAAAAATATAATTCAAATTTTGTCACTATATTAAGTTTTAGTTATCGAATCAATTTCAATTAAAATTAATTTCAAACTTTTATAGAAACAAATTTTAAACGTTTCCTTAAAATAGAATTAAAAATAATACAATTAAAATTCTAGAACTAAAACGAAATAAATTAACAAAATAATAACGAGAACAAAATAGCATTTTTTTTGTATTTTTGAGAAAAACAAAATATTATTTTAATAGTTAGCTTATTATATCTTCTCCAAATTCAACCATGTTTGAATAGAAAAAAAAAGGTTAAATAAAGTAAACACTAGAGTAAAGTAGGCACTTAAAAATAATAACCATCATAAATTAT
Organism: Cyclanthera cordifolia; assembly: GCA_037832605.1. Taxonomy (NCBI): domain Eukaryota; kingdom Viridiplantae; phylum Streptophyta; class Magnoliopsida; order Cucurbitales; family Cucurbitaceae; genus Cyclanthera; species Cyclanthera cordifolia. The sequence continues at coordinate 2,602,259 of JBBMEG010000015.1, read as the reverse complement.
TAATAAAAATTGGTGTAGACATTTATAAATTTAAACAAAATTTAAATGCCAAACCAGCTAAACTCAGTTGGTATTAGTGATACTCAAATCTCCATCTCTTAAGGAAATGCTGCTATTCATAATATTTATTTTTCCATGATAAAATTTTCTTATAAGTTAATCGGTACATTATAAATTTAGTCTATATTATTTGAAGAAAGTTAAAGTTTAATTCTTATGGTTTAAAAATCTGAATTTTAATTTTTATGGTTTTGAAAAATCTACAATTTAATCTCAAAATTAGAATATAATAGCTAAAGTTTGATAAAAATCTAAAAAATAGTCTATGTGGTTCGTAATGATTGTTAAATAAAATACATAGAAGTAAATTCTTTATGGCTTTAATGATGAAAGTATGTGTGAGTAAATGATAAAAAAAAACAATTAGGGGTGGGGGATTCGAACCCGAAACCTCATAGGTCTTCGGTGTTCACTAATGCCGTTGAGCTACAGCTCTTTTGGTGTTAGAGTATAGTAATTAAGACACTCAAATTAAAAAAAAAAAAAACCAAAAAACAATATATAAACGCGGAAATAAGCATGTTAGTTTTGCAAGAAAAAAAAGAAAGAAAGATAGAATAGAAAAAGCTTACATAATAAGCAGTAACGGTGCCGGCGGAGTTACCGGCGACGAGCTTAAGCTGCATATCAATCCGACCAAACAAATACGTTTTCTTAGACTGAAAACCAGAGCCCGACACGTTATCTAGAGAAAGCGAAAGAAGCCGCCCCTCATTAAACATCTTAGCCCTACCATCACCACCCCACGTGATTTCGAAATCCTCGTTAAACTTTCCACCGCTAACCCCCACAACCAAACACCAACAAAACGCCACCGCCCACTTCACGCCGCCGCCCATGCTTGTCCCACGCGCCGCCGTGAATAGACAGAGAAAAACTAGGAAACGGGAGAAAGAGATTGGGTTTGTTTGGGAATGGGAGAATGGAATTTATAACGGAGTGAGGGAGTAATTGGAGGTGTGGGGGATGCGTGAATAAGAGAGCTGAAGAAAGAGAAACCTTCTCACTCAAGTACTACTACACAATAAATTACTATTTATTTATTATTTTTTTTAATTTTTTTTGGAGATTTATAATTTTTGTTTTTCATAAATGTATTTGGATTTCAAACTTTTGAATTTTGTGTGTGTGTGTGTGTTTTGAAATTTGTTTTTATGTTGTTTAAGTGAATTATCAAAGTATCTAATTATTTTATTATTTTAAGAGAATTATAAATTTGTATCAAATATATGTATGAAATTTGAAAATTGAAAAAAAAAAACCCTTTGAAATTTAAAAATAGTTAAAAAAACCCTTCAAATTTAGATGGATATAGTTAAAAGGTTTTTTTTTTTTTTTCAAAATATCTTGAATTTTTTAAATTAAAAAAAAAAAACATCCTTGGTTTTAAGAAAATGTTAAAAAAAAAATCATCACCAATAAAATTTGAATGAAAATATTAAAATTTTGTTTCAATAATATATGAAAAAAAATTAAAGAAATATTTTTAATTACTTGAAAATAACCTTCTTTCTATTTTTATATTCTTTTTTCCTTCGTGAAAATTAATGAAAATAAATAAATATTATTAATAAATTTCAAATTCTAACTTCAAAGGATAGGTTTGACACAAAACTCTTATGGGCTGTTTGTTTTGTGTTTTTATTTAGATTTTATAAACGAGTTTTTATAATCACTATTTAAAAACCTTATACAACGAGCTATTATTACAATTTCTTCTTTATAATCACTCAAAATAACTTCTAATTTCTAAACACTCAAAATAAACACTCCACAATTTTCCAAACAAACACTTCTTAAGTTTATTAGTATTTTTTAATATATTTTTTTTACAGTGTACTGTATGTAGGGTTTATAGTTTTCTTTCTCTAATTTATCTCAATTTTTCTTTTTTAATTCAAAGATAATTAAAGATTGATCGATTCAAACTTATTACCTCTTAATTCTTAAATTATAAGTGATAATTAGGAGAGCTTTACTCTTGTTAACACTTATAACAATTCTTTTGTTAATTTTTCTTTAAAACAAACTATTCTCCTTTTCTACATTATATTTTTGTTAGAAAATATATTCACATGCATTGAGTTGCATTAATATATATATTATAAAGTCTCCTAAAAAGAAATTATTAATCAATTTTGATTAATACTAATTTTAATCTTTCTATATAAATCTCTTTAAAGACAATGACAATAGTTTATAATATGGCATGTTTTTGTAGACAAGACAAAGAAAATAGGTGGACTTTTGGATTGGAATATTTGAAGATGCCAAACATTTTCAACCCGACATGTTTTATTTTCACTCATAAATTTTACTTTAATTCTTTTAAGATGCACACACACTGATCTAATTGTACAATTAGAATAATATATTGAGTGAATGTAACCTTCACATATACCTATAGATATATAGCTATACTATTCTTTCATATAAAGGATATAGTTATATTATAACACACACATTTGTTTATATCATCTCTTCTCAATTAGCCAATTTTTGTATATTTGTGTAAAAATAGTTTTTATTGATGGAGTTTAATAATATGATTTTGGTCATTGTACTTTGAAATTTATTATATTTTAGTTTATTTTTTGAATAATTGATTAATCGAAGCTCCCACTCAAGCAAGGGTACTACTCCCCCACTGAACTTGTCTGTTTGGTTTTAAATGAGCTTCACTGTTTCTGTGGGTCTGATACCTTGTTCCAAGACATATATTCAGATACTTCAAGGGTATTCTAGTTTAAGTGCTAATTTCCAACGGTTGCGAACCTGATATATATTACATTTTAGTCTTTGCACATTTAAATGTTTAATTTAAGTCTTTATTTTTTCATAAAGTGGAAAAAGGTGAAAAATGAAAGCATTTCGTGTTGAGATATTCAATCAATTGTTAGATGTGACACTCATAGTTTTAGCTATGAGTAAGTTTGATGCATCTTATGCATGAAGTATTGTTAGTTGCTAACCACATTGTTATTGGTTGTTGGTAGAAAGAAGGGCTTATCAGTTCTCCCTCTCGGTTGTGTTTTAAGTTTAGAGGTATATTTTCGGTGACTATATCCTTGCTTAATCTATGATGTTGGGAATACAAATAAAGTGTAGTCAAGCATTGGTTAATTAAGGAGTAGATCATAAGTTTATATAGGAGGATAAACATTTCTAATTGCTATCAGACGTTTTAGGTGAAATAAAAAACAAAGTCATGAAAATTTATGCCCAAAGGATACAATATCATACCAATAGGGAGAATTCTCGTGGATTTTCCGTCCGTTAATAAGTGGTATCAGAACGGTTTCCCCTAACTTAGCCATATCGAAAGAATCCTTGAGTATTGAAACGAATAATTTGTGAACCTCAATATGATATGAATGATATGAAATAGTCATAATGAAAATCTATGGTTGAACTGCCTAAATATGCGTGATCTAATAGAAGTGCTTCTAAATGTGCAAATGGTTGATCATCCGTATACTGATCTAGTGTGGAATGCTTTTAAAATAATTTTATCGAAGGGTTGCGTCTATTTGTTCAAACATAAATTTAATGGTTCTTGGCTAAGCTTTGACTGTCTCAAGTGTAATTAAGAAGAATCCGTGGTTTGACTTAAATCATGATTAAGTGTAATTAAAAAAAAAGACTATCAGATAAGGAAGACTCGTATGAGGTACTTTGTTTGAGGGAATTAGTATTGTTGAAAATACAAACAAAGTATAGTCTCACATTGATTAATTAATGGATAGATCGATCATGAGTTTATAAAGTAAGATAAACATCTCTATTGGTATGAGATCTTTTAGGTGAAACAAAAACAAAGTTATGAAAATTTATACTTAGCGTAGACAATATCATATTAATATAAGAATTTCTAATTTTTTTTTGTTCCTTAACCTATGCAAAGAAAGATTGTAAGTTGATCACTCGTCGAGCGTAGAGCTATTGTGGTGTGTGATTGAAATCAATTTATTGAAGTATATCAAATGTTTAAAAAAAATAAAAAAAATAATTGTAGATATATATAACTAAAGGCAGGTAATGCATCATGATTGATTGTTTTATATATGTATATTCAAATCTAACTCAAGTTAGTATTCATTTAGTGGGAGATTTTTTATCATCTTTACAAAGTCTTTTAAGATAAAGATGTAATCATATCTAATCTAAGTGAATATGAGTCATCGAGGAGTTTTGACTATCTTTATTATCACCAAATAATTTTAAGATGGAACTGATTGTTTTTAGTGTTTGAATTTTGAGGTTGACGAGAGAAGATGAGAGAAAGTGAAGGAAGAAAAGAAAATGAAGTGATTTGAAGATATGACGTATTTGTTTGAAGATTGATGTTTTAGAGACGAAAAGTTGATTTTTTTTTTTTTTTTTTTTTAAGATTTGTGTTTAAGAGAGAAGATGTTTATTTTGAATGAAATTTGATTGAGATTTGATGAAATGTTAGAAAGAAGTCGAAGAGAGGCAGAAGAGGAGTTAGGAAGATTGTGATATACTTAAAAACAAACAAAGAGTTCAACTTTTCATCTTCTACTCTTTCTCCCATCTTCCAAATCCAAACGCCCCCGGAAGCATTTGGTAATTTTATTAGGGAAATATTAAAAAGAATATTTATTAACATAATTATATCTCTTATGAGAAGTGAGCCAATGGGTGGGCTCCATTTTAAGTTCGGATGTTTATAATTAGAATCAATTTTTAAAATAAAGATTTAAAATAAATAAATAAATAAATAAATAATAAATAAATAAATAAGGACGTTGGTGGATGACAACGGGTTTTGGCACGGGAGAATAAAGGCGGAAGTAAATGAGCTTTTGGACCACAGATCATTCTTATTTTATCCAATCAAAACATAACAGCTGGCAGAATGTCTCCCTGCTGCCCTATTTGGTAAGATGGAAAGAAACGAAAGAAAAGAGAAGAATTCCATTATTTGGTTAGTCTATTTAAATCATATCAATCATTAATTTATTCTTGCTTTTCGCTTATTCATTATTTTTCCTTCTCTTCTCTTCTGATTCCGTCGTAGTCAAACATATCCTAAATATTTTCAATTTTAATGTAATTATATCAATTTTGAAATTTTATATTAGTGAGTTTGTATGAGTAGTTATTTTTCGAGTAAATTTTTTGATCATACAATATTTATTTATCTATTAAACGGTAGGAAATTAGTTCAAGATTAGGTGACCACCGTAAATTAAATGAGTTGTTTTGGATTAATTGGTTAAATTTACCAATTTTCCTTTAGATTGTTTGTTTATTTAATTAAAAAAATAAAACACATATTGAAATAGCAATAATAATAAATGATCCACATATTGAAATAACAATATAATAAACTTGAATTGTATGTATTATAACATGATTTATGATAAATGATATATGTTTTTTCTAGGTTTATTATTATTATTATTATTATTATTATTTTTTAACTTTTACTTTTAAATTCAAAGCGAACTCACATTGGAGATTAATATGGGTGATTTCAGTTCAGTTTTTATTGGTTTTGTGCCAAATTGATAACGAACCAATATCTTCGGTTTTTAATACTTGTGTCCGAACTGATGTCATAAAAAATAAAACCATTGGTTCGATTTTTATTTAGTTCGATTTTCGGTTTTGATTTTAATAAACATTTTGATTTATTTTTCAAAATTTTTATCTCATTCACAATTTAATTTTTAATTTTATTCTTAAGACTTTCATCCTACTAACAAAAAACATACTTTTAATAAGTACAATACTTTTACTGCATATTTCACATTTAAATTAGTTCTCCATCAAATTTAAATACTAACACATATTTATTTTTCTTATTATTTATAAATTCGTTTCGGTTCGGTTCGATTTTTTATTGGTTCTAAAATATCAAACCGATCGATCCAATATTATTCTTAAAAATCGAAGCGATCCATTGGATTGATTTAGTTCGGTTCGATTTTTTCGATTTTTGTTTTAACCTATGACGCTGGTGTTGAACTGAATTAACACAAAACAATGAAATCACTACATCACTAACCGTTTCGATAAACTCCCAATCTCAGTTAAGTGTACAAACTTCTACATATGCGTACATAGCTCTATATAAATATATTTTTTAATGAAATTTAGTTCGGCGGGTTCGGGTTGAACCCAACCCAAAACCCCATAACCCGCAACCTGACCCGAAAACTCGGGTTTTCAAAAAAAAAAAAAACTAACCCAACTAGGTAATCCGGATTGCTCGGGTTACCCTTTTTTTGTTGTACACCCCTAGATAAGTATACATACTTCTACATACACTTTAGGTACTTTTTTTTAATTCTCAATAACATGACTACATACCTATAGGTATAAAAAATTACGATTTACTTTTAATTGAAATCGAAAAAAAAATTACATATCCTATACATTTATGTAATTAATAAAATATTTATGACAACAAAATCCTCCAAAATTATATCTTCTCTATTTTTTGAAATCTTGTTAACTTAAAAAAAAAAAAAAAAAAAAAAACTCCATTTGAAAAAGAAAGAGCCAATATTTACCACAACAAAATCCCAAAAATTAAGGATTCTATCCTCCTTTAGTTGTATATGGTAATAGCATTTAAATTATTTTCTTACCTATCATTTGTTTTTGTCTTGATATCAATTCTCGATTAAGCTAGTTTGAATTTATATACTTGAAGTATCTCACCGTTGCTAAAAACAACTAGCAACTATTTAACTTGGGGTTTATAGACAATAAGGAGAAATGTAAGGTGGAAAATGAAACAAGTTTTGACCAACAAATGACTTATGGCCTAAAATATATGCCTTTTCTTTTTGGATAATTGGCCATAGAAGCCACCATACAAAGGTATGGAAATGTATAGATGCATATGAATCCGAGCACATGCTGCGACAGGCGCTGCCATTTCCTATAGACAATTCCTAATACCCTTCTTACTAAGAAAAACTGTTACTACTCCCACTACTACAGCTACCAGCTATAAGAAATCTCAATGGGCTAATCTACTTAGCTTGAATACGAACTCAACAGGGAGAAGAGAGACCTCATGGCGTGAAAAGAAGTTTTTGTTGAAAGAACCGTTAAGGTATTCCACGTAGCGTAAAAAGTCCTTAAACCCTGTGTATTTTTGCGTTATCAAACATATTCGTAATAATAAAAAAAGTGAGTAGCTTTAAATGAGTTCCACTATATTCCGGAGTCTTGATACCACGTTCCAAAGCCCACCCAGAATAATTTAAGCGTACTCTAGTTTAAGTGCTTCCAAACGAATCTGGAATGTCTAAGGAAGCTTATAGCTCAAACACCTAGTGCTTCAATTGTCTAGCTACCTCTTGGGTACGCCTCAAATGTATGTTATTGATTTAAATCTTTATGACAATATGATCAAATAAAAAAGGGGAAACATTTTAAAATTTAAAAATTACAATTGAACAATTGGAGGTGAAGATTACACTTATATTGGTTAAATTATTAGTAGTATTAGCTAGTTAAATTAGAATATTAATTGTGATATCACTTACTTTTTTTTAGTTTACCCATAATTAAGTTCATGATCTAGACTTTTATGAACTCTTGATAAGGGTGAAAGTACACACTGATTTTCTCATTTCTGTCATTGGTCATTGTCTCTTTAGATAGAGCAATGAGTGAGTGGATTATAGCCCTGCCAACATGAGCAGCAGTGAAGATTAGATGTTCATCTTGTCCATCAATTCTCCAACAGTAGGGAAGAGCTTTAGTAAAAATATTAGCAAGTTTTGAGATTTGGACTGTATCGGTTGCAATTTGATGAATTCATTGTGAACATTTTCTCGAACAAAATGACAATCTATCTCAATGTGTTTCGACATTTCATGGAAGGTTGTTTTTTGGTTTTCCATGACAGCATTGTAATGTCGATGAAAATGAAAAATCCAGTTACATAACGCCTGATATCACGACAAGCTCCCCAATCGGAGTCAGTAAAGGCCTTGAGTTGAAAATTAGAGATAGGTTGGAGCAATATTCCTTGTCCTGGGCATGTTTTGAGATATCACAACAAATAATTGGTAACTTGAAGATGCTCATTTGTAGGACCTGAAACAAATTGAGAAAGTCGATGTACAACAAAGTTGATATGTGGGCGTGTAATTTGTAAGTAGAGAAGCTTTCCAACAAGGCCTTTATTTACAGTAGCTTCATTTTGTTCAAGTAACTTGCCGGAAGAAGCATATAGCTTTATGTTCGGTATCATTGGTTGATTAATTGGTTTGGTGACTAATGAACCGTGGTCCTCCAATATTTGGAGACAATACTTTCTTTGCGATGCATAAATTCCTTTGAATGAGCGTGATAACTCCAAACCAAGGAAATATGAAGCTTTTCCGAGATCCTTTAGTGAAAAACTTTGTTGAAGGAGAGCGTTGACAGTTTGTTTTGATTCCTACAAACGAGCATCTTCAAGCTGCCAATTATTTGTTGCGATATCTCAAAACAAGCCCAGGACAACAAATATTGCTCCAACCCATCTCTAATTTTCAACTCAAGGACTTTGTTCAAGTGGACATACTGGAGATACTCACTTTGTGACACTTATCCCATATTAAAAAGATGATGATTCTTAATCAACACATTTAAAGATAGAGTGAGCTACTCCTCTCCTAACCAATTGATTTTGAGATGAACGTCCACACTTTCTAATAATTTTCCCATAAACTTGAGTGAATTACTTCTTTCGTCGCATATTGATAATTTTGAGGTAGAATTTCTCATCCTCTAATAATATATTTAGGGATGAAATTTCAAACGCATAATCTTGACGATACAGATCATGAATATTGGCAGAACACGCATTCACGCTTGTGTTAATTGAAAGATCAAGAGGTCATAAATCCTTCCCCTCCTTTTTACAACCTCAAAATTAAACAAAAAATGGTGATTTAATTAATATACCAAATATAAAACTCATTAGTGATTTAATAATTAATCAAAATATAATATTTTTGAACAAATAATTTATATATAACACATGCTTTTGGTCAAACATAGCAGCAACTACAAGAATTCACAAGATGGATAGAGGTCAAGACTTTTCTTTTTGTTGTGGAAAATTTTGAACACAGACACCCTACAATGTATCATGTGATTCTTTTTTTACTTATTAAAATAAAATTAAGACAACCCCAATTTTTTAATATGAAATTAGATCTTTATAATACCAAATGTTTAAAACAATAATATTATGTATCGATGACTTAGGTGTTGATTAGTTGATTGGTCGTGTTTTAAATTAGCAAGTTCAATCTTAAAAATTAGTATTTAATTCTCTCATTATTTGAGAATACTAATACAAAGTTTGATATAAATGTAAACATAAATATATATAAAAATCAAATTACAAATTAAAGTAAGATTTAAACTTATGTATTATCATAAATAATTAGTTTTATGATCAATAAAAATAGTCGAAGTTACGTAAGTTTATTACAGAAAAATATAAATTTTTTTTTTTTATAATTATTTTATAAAAATTCTAATGTCATCAAATAAAAGGAGTCTTAACCACATAATATAACAAAAGTTGTGTTGAAGTTCAAAGAACATTTTTTTTTTTTAATTATTTATTTTATTTTTTTGAGATAAGAAATGGGAAATAAATTAAAAAAAAACATGGAATATTATGAAAAGAAAGATGCATAATTGAGGGCACTAATGAGAGAGATAATATGGCATCTCATCATAGGATAATTGGACCCTACATCAAATATTCATTATCATAACCAAAGTTGGAGAATTAAATGCAATTAATATTCCCTTTTAATCAATCACTTTTTTTTTTTCCTTAACAAAAACAAATATGAAAAGCAGCCACTTCATCTTTTTGTTGCAATCCTTCATTATACAACTCAAAACATAAGGGTTAGCTAGGCTACAATTTACCATTTTTGTTCGTTAAATCCAACTCAATCTAACCCAACTCGAATTGATAATATTATATATATATACATATATGTTTAAGATTACTTAATAAAATATGTTCCGATCATATTGATAGAGAACTTACGCGAACAAAATAAGGTCAAAGTATGGTGTTATGCATTATTTATAATTAATTCATTTTTACATATTTACGACTTATGAGTTGTGTTTCTGAGGAAAAAAAATAACACAATCCGAGAATTCAACCTAACCATACTCTAAAATATAGGGTGAGACTACTATAATACATAAGGTTGGACAGGTTGATAGATTGACTAACTCAAAAATTTTAAGTTGGTTCAAAACGTTTTTCCCACTCCAACTCAACTTGAACAATGTACATGTTAAAGGCTATACCCTAAAATCTAGTAGTTTGTATTTAAAGACATTTACTCTATATTCACGATTGTAATTAATAAAGAGAGATTAATTATTATAATTGTTCTTTAATTCACATTATCGAAATAAAATATGTTTATTGGATTAACAAAGTTAAACATAAGGTTGTTATTATGAACACGCTTGAACAAATATTTTGTACATACGTGGTGGATCTACGTCCAAGTGAGTAACAACCCATGTTTTCGTTCCTTGCAAGTTAAGGTTAGTTTTTGGATTCGAGTAGGGGTTTTAAGTAAGTAATTTAAGGCCTATGGGGCATTTTTGAGGCTATTTTTTGTGCAGTCATTAAAAACACGAGAGCCATTTGGTTTGTGCCTGTGTCGTTGGAGACACCAACCAATAACTGCTCGCTTTCGAGGAGATCCAGCCAATCTAAACCTGGCTTTAGTTTCTCAACCAACAGGCGATCGACATTGTTTCGAGTTATAGTCTGAAAGACTCTTGAAAATCTTTTTCAAGAAGGTTCACGAGAACAAAAACTAATTTCGTCTATGATTTATGACTAATTAACCTGAACTATTTTTTAGATTTTTATCAGTATTTTTTCAAATCAAGGAGACTAAAATTTATATTTCTCCAACCTATATATGTTAAATTTTATATTTCTTCAAATTATAGAAACGAAAATCTAAAATTTTAAATTATAAAAACTAAACTCTGACTTTTTTTCAAATCTAAAATTTTAAATTATAGAAACCAAATTCATGTATAGTAAAATTCTGAAAATATTTCCTACATAGTAGAAAAATGGATAGTTTTTGTAAAATGACTAAAATATCTTCACCTCAATCAAGTTCAGCTGATAGTCTTCAATTAAGTAGTAATTTAGTTTAATCCAGTAGTGTTCAATCATTAGTTCAGCTGACAGTATTCAATTAGTAGTTCAACTGGTAGACTCAATCAGTTTGCTGATAGATTCAATCAACTTACTAGTAATATTCAATCAGTTTGCTGAAAAGATGGGTAAAATTGGAATTTTGAAAAAATGAATGAAAATTTACCATGTATAAAATTATTTTAAAGAAAATTCTATAATTAAAACATGTGAATAAAAAGTTGATATGTGGAATAATTTCTTAATTTATAATTCATCCTAAATTTTAATATAAAGAAACTCCAAAGAGTAAATAAAAGACGACATACTTTATAATTAAGTATCCTATAATATTTTCCTAGGTCAGTTCGATTTTTGTCAATTTTGTGTCAAATCGATAGCAGAATCAATATCCTCGATTTTTCAAAAATTGGGTTTGAACAGATGTCCAATAAAGGACAAACCATTGGTTCGATTTTTAATTGATTCGATTTTCAGTTTCATTTCAATACAATTTTGATTTATTTTCCAAATTTTTTTTGTCTCTTTCTTAATTTGATTTTAAATTTTATTCTAAAAAATTTCATTTTACTATAAAAAAAAACAATGTTTTTCATAAGTATCACGATATTTACAATTCATCTACTTCATATTTCACATTTTAATTGGTTCTTCAATCAAATTTAAATGCCAACATATCTATTTTTTTTCTTATTATTTATATATTCAATTCGGTTCAAGTTTTTATTAATTCTTCCATCAAGAACCGAAACCTAACCGATATGTTTCGGTTTTCTAAAATATCAAACTGATTGATCCAATATTGTTCTTAAGAAAATCGAACCGATCCAATAGATCGATTTGATTCGATTCGATTTTTGTCGGTTTTCGAATTTTCTTTTCGCCACTATTTTCTATTGTCAAAGGATCAACTCATAACGTCCACCAACATTTATTATTTCATCATCTATAAACCTTTTAACTTTTAAATTTAACAATTGAGAATGCCTATTCGAACTTTTCATTAGAGACAACTTTAATTAACATCCACTGGACACTAAATAATCAAATAAATGAATTAAGGTGTATACTTCTTATACAAATTATTAAAAAGGCCCATGAATTTTGAAGATTATATTCATCAAAACTTAGAAAATAATTTTAAATATAATTACTTAATTTTTTTTTTAATAATATTATCACTCATTTTCTTATAATATATTATTAATAACTATATAAACAAATATTTTAAAATTTAATTATATTTTTAATTATTTTGTAAGAATTATACATCCGCCACAATTTTTCTATATTTATTTTCTTTTTTTTTTGATTGCATATATTTGATTGTTAATCATCAATTTCTCAAATTATATTCAATAAAATTTATAATTTAACTTAAAATAATCCGAAAATTCATAAACTTATTTGGGGCTTTATTTATTATTTTTGTAATTCATAATTAGCACATAGATTAGTATCAGTACTAGTAGGTTGCCGTTAACATTATGTTGTCGTTGGTGGCAACACCAACTCTATAGTATAATAGAAGAGCAATTCCTTTCACAACCGGCGACTCAACACTAATTACGCGTATCGGTTTGTTGCTAATACTTCGAACCTCAACGACACGAGAAAATAGACCTCCTCGTGTTTCTGCAATTTGTATTTGTTCAGAAAGATCAGACCATCGATTTTCCAAACTTAAGAATGCAGGGTCGGGCTTAAACTTGGTCTCAACATTTTCGGAAACCCTTTGCTCAATATATTTAAATCTTGCTGCTTCCGAGACTGTTTGGATGATGACAATGAACGCTCTAGCAACCGAACTCCCGACGCTATGGTGGAACATGTTGCTGATCGAACTACTTATCTCCGAAAACCCTAGATCAATTTTTTCTCTCGAAATCTTTCCCGCTGCAGTCTCGAGGCCGTCGTAATTGCCTTTATAAGGAAGCCTTACGTGGTTAGTGCCTCGGAAAAGAACGTTGTTAGCTTCAGGAGAAGCATCATTCAAAAAGAAGGCAGTGTTTCCAGCTTGATATGCTACGATATATGCATTCACTACGTCTATCGCCAGAGTGATGGACTCCCCATTGTAATTCGTAAGTTGTGCTAATATGAAGCGCGCTGACCCTGTTGCTGTAGATTTCAGTACAGGTATATCGTACACTTCTTCCGATCTAACGGTAAGGACCATGCGCAAATCTTTTATGAAATTTTTGTAGGTTCTGCCCGTGGCGCCCAACATCAAGAAGGCAACTTCATCGGCCTGGACGACATGAGCGCCGAGGTAAAGAGCAATGAGGAAGTAAAAGCAAGAGGATCTCATTGCTTTCAATTGTGATTGGAGATGAGACCATCTCTCTAAGGCTTTTATAGAAGAAATGGGCAGTGAAAGCACACACATTTTATTTATTTATTTTTTTAATTCAATGCAATATTCTTGTGGCGTGACAGATTTGTTTGATTCATAGCCATTCATACACGTAAATTATGGTTCTTTCATGAAGCGTCGTTAATAACAATTGATGATAGTGATACAATTCTGGGAAAATTTCTGCCTCCCAACTTTGGAATTTAGTTTCAATTTTGTTTGTATTTTTCAAAAATTGAATATTTTTAATTTTATATTTTAATATGTTTTACTTTCGGTTTTTAGATTTGAGTCTAATTTCAATTTGTTCCATATATTTCAAAATTGAACACTGACATTTCAATAATACTTCATTTTAGTATTTTTTTAGTTTATTTTTGTACCTTTTCTGATAAAAAATAAATTAATGTCAAAATTAAAATAATCATTTCATCATTATATTAGTATTTAAAATTAGTCTAATAATCATTTTAATCAATATTACTTTATGAGGCTGTTTGTTTGATTACTATTATGGAGCTATTAAAAATGAGTTTTTATAATCACTTTATAATAACTTCATCCAACTATTTTTTTTTGAAATCATCCGAACAAGCTATTACTACAATTTATTTTCATAATCATTCAAAATAATTCATCATTTATAATCACTCAAAATAATTACTCCATAATTACTCATCCTCATAAATTTGAGTATTATTGAAATTCAAGACAAAATTTTCAATTTTGAAACATAACATAAATTAGACTACAAATGTAAGGAATATTCCATTAATTTTATAAAATTTTGTACTTAAAACAAAAGAAAAAGAGAGAGATTATTTTTATTTGATCAAATATATATATATAAAATTGTCCAAAAATAATTAAGAAAATTTATTTTCTTTCACAATATGGTTTCATTTTTATAGTAGGTAGGTTAAATGATAATCTTGTTTTTGTATTGTAATTTTATTTTGTATTATTATTTTAATTTCGAAAATAATATATATTTAGGGTAAATGTATTTTAAAAAATAATTATAAAAAAAAAACACAAGATTGAATTTATATTTGACTTATATGTTCCAAAAATTGAATAATTTTACTCGTGATATTTTGCTCAATTTTAGTTACTGATATAACAAGTTAGTTAAAGTAAAGTTCTAAGCTCATTTTAAAGTTTAATATATTGATAAATTGATTATTGTACTTGACATAAATTAATATTTTAAAATATAAAAATAAACTAAAAATACACCTAACTAAAAAGGAGCATTATTGAAATGTGAGGGTAAAAATTGTTCCCTTTTGACGCTTGTGAACCAAACTGAATATGGTCTCCAATCTCATGATTAAGAGTGAGCATTATTAAAATGTTATAAGTTCTCAATTTTAAAACATAAGGACTAAACTGAAACTAAATATCAAACCTAAGAACTAATAATGTATTTTTTTCGTAGTGTCATCGAAGGTTGTCATTGTTTTTTTTTTTTTGAGTGAATGTATCTTAATTAAGAACATATATTGGTCTAGATTATATCAAGTTATATTGTATCTAGGGGTGATTTTTGTTTGGTTATTGTCAGTTTTAATTTGTAACAAATCGATAACCGAACGAATATCCTATGTTTTTCAATAATTGGGTACGAACCGATATCTAAAACAACAAAATCATTGGTTCGATTTTATTTGGTTTGGTTAGATTTTTTGTTTAGATTTCAATAAATTTTTTTTTATTTATTTTTCAATTTTTTTTGTCTCATTCACAATTTGATTTTTAATTTTATTCTAAAGACTTTCATTTTACTTAATTTTTTTTTCATAGGTATCATAATATTTATCATACTTTTATTTCATATTTCACATTTAAATTGGTTCTTCCATCAAATTTAAATACTAACATATATATATTTTTCTTATTCTTTATATATTTGATTCTGGTCGATTTTTGATTGGTTCTTACACCATGAACTGAAATCGAAGCGATATATTTCAGTTTTCTAAAATATCAAATCAATTGATCCAATATTATTCTAAAAAATCGAACCAATCTATTTGGATCGATTTGGTTCTATCGGTTATCAGTTTTTTCCTTCGCCCATATTTTGTTGTGATTGTTTAATCCAATAGAGCATGGTCGCAGCTAAGGTAGATTGGGAATACAATAACAATAATGAAAAGGAAGAAAAGAAAAATGACACTGTGATTTAACATGGAAAACCCCTAAACAAATTAGGGTAAAAACCACGGGCAAGAACTTCACTATAAAAATAGGAGTTACAAACTTTCTCTCAGTAGCACCAAACTCTCTAAACTCTCTCTATTTTTATCTCACACTCTCACTCACTTAGATGTGGGATGTCTTGGGAGATTTTAAGATGGTTTGCCAACAATAGGCATCACCAATTTATAACACTTCCAAACTTGGGCTCCAAGTTTAATCCTATGGCCATAAATTAGCCACATTTTGCCTTCATAATCAAGTCAATCATGTGGTCACAATTTTGCCACAATTTCACTTTGTACAAAGTGCATGCTCTAGATAATTCTAGACCAATCTTAGACAAAGAGTGTTCTAGAGTTCTCTTCATCAATCTTGAATATACATGTATGATCTAGAATCTTCTTTGAAGATCTAGAATAAAGGGAATTATCTAGACTTCGTTCCTTATAGGAGCGTGCATTTATTTTTTGGACCTGGAAAAGCCTTAGAAAAATATATATAATACATTCATTAGCGTAGTAGAAAAAATAGTTAAAAGAGAGTTAAATTGCTTTAAAATACATCTTTGAATTAAAATTTGAAACCTAGAGTTAAAATGATTAAATATTTGTTAATATTAAAGTTATTGTTGAAATGATTTACGTTTTCGACATTTTCTAAGCATATATCAATTTTGTGAATTTTAATGACAACAAAAATAATGAATTTACAAGTGATACTAATTGGTTCTACTCAATTGGTAAAAATTTACAGCAAGCATTAATCAAAGAAAAATAGCTAGAAATAGAAGAAAAACCAAAACCTAGAGTTACGTGGTTCGGAACATAAGTTCTACATCCACGAACACCTGAGGCGTAGCCTAGGTGAGGCAATCTTATTAGAAGATTTGTTGGGAACAAGTTCAGAATTACAGAATCAATCAATAATACGAACTAAAAATGATACAAAACAATGCCGATTCGATAACTAATAAAATTGCCCTAAATGTGCAATTTCAAGAAATAAGGGAAAAAGGTTAAAAAGACACTTATAGAAAGAGATGACCATTTCCAGCTTCTTGATCTTCTGCACTCCAACGAACCAGCTTCCGAACAATCTGGAAACAGGTTCTGTGAGTTTCAGCGACAGAAGCAACGACGACAAAGACCTTCGTCGCGGTCTCTTCTCTACGAGCAAAGGCGACGGTGACTTCCTCTCAGTCGCTGTTTCTCTTCTTGCTAGCAACGACGAGGAAACTCTCCCCTCCGACAATGATTCTCTGCTTGCTAGGAACTCCGCTTCTGACGTTGATACCCTTTTGTCTAGCAACGTCGATGGAACTCTCCTTCCGTCGCTGATTCCCTTATGTATGTATATTAGTCTCGGCCAACTGCAAAAAAAGGAGTAATGCAACAATATTTCTTCTCCTTTCTTATGAGTGTATAGACTCAAATGCCTTCTCTTTTCCTTCTTTTTGCACAAAACACCCTTGATTCTTTGCAAGAAAACATTCAAAGCTTAAACACAACTAAACTTGGTAATCTTGGCAATTTCTCTCAAAATCTTCAAAATGCTTGATTAACTAGTGAAGTGAGGCCACCAATTTATACTAGAAGAATGAGTGCACAATAGGTAAGAATAGAATTGGTTACATAGTAAAATTTGGCAATTAGTTAAAATAACTCCCTTAACTAATTAACCATCTCTTAACAATTTAACTAATTAACCATCCTTTAACAAATTAACTAATTAACCATCCTTTAACAAATTAACTAATTTTTATAACTATGCATTTTAATTAAATTGAAGTAGATGATGTTGGCCATAATTAGAATGGTAACAAAAAGCAGGTGATATCTCCTTCCAAAGTTTACTTAAATTAAATGAGTTTTTAACACACTACCTCCTATTTTGAAAGCGTGATTGGCCATATAATTAAAAGATAGGGAACCGTATGTATATTTAAATTAGTTGTTTGTGTATAGAGACGATATTAACACTCTACAACACCCATTTAAAAAAAGTAATGACAGTAAGTACTGATTTTCAAGGTTGAAACGGTGATGTGAGATTGAACTATATTACCACAAAATAAAGAAACCAACAAGCAACCAACATTTTCGGTTAAAACAAAAATTCAATACTAAGTTTGTAAGGTTAATAAAACCCTTAGAAAAATAATCAAAACTATTTGTCAATCATATGCGAAATATAAAAAAAATATTTCGTCAAAAAATTAAGCTTCTCGGTGACCCGACAATACTTGAAAATTACAATAAAAATAAGAACAAGTTAGGCTTGACTAAAATTTTTTTGTAAGCACAACGACACATTTACAATTTATGAAAAAATTTAAATGTATTATAACAATTTTAAATCAGTCAAATTAATATATTTCATGCATAAAAAGTGAATGCATAAGTAGTGGCTAATTTTGTTGTAGGATAGCCACTAAAATCAATAATTTGCTCTGATAGGAATCTTTCTCTTATGTACTTCTCGAAATTTTTTTTCAACTTCTTGTTCTTCATCTTTAATGTTGCCACCATCTTATTGAGCTCACGGCGAACCTGCTAGTTGAATTGCGTATATTTGGTAGTTAATCGTTAATTTGTCTACGAGTCCCTATGAATATTATATTTGACTTTCAATCATCAATTTTTTAAAATTATACTGATTAAATTTATAATTTAACTTAGAATAAAGAAGAAAATTCATAAACTTATATATGGCTTTGTTTATTATTTTTGCAATTTATTTGTAGCACACTTGGAGTAGTATAAGTATTAGTAGTTTGCCTTCAACATTATGATAATGTGCTTGTTGGCAACACCAACTCTATAGTATAATAAAAGAGCAACTCCTTTCACAATTGGCGAACTAACATCAGTTACGAGTATCGGTTTGTTGCTAACACTTCGAACCTCAACGGCGCGAGCAAATTTCCCTCCTCGTGCTTGCGCGATTTGTATTTGTTCAGAAAGATCAGACCATCGATTTTCCAAACTTAAGAATGCAGGGTCGGGTTTAAACTTGGTCTTAACATTTTCAGAAACTCTCTGCTCAATATATTTAAATCTTGCTGCTTCCGAGACTGTTTGGATGATGACAATGAACGCTCTAGCAACCGAAGTCCCGACGCTATGGTGGAACATGTTGCCGATCGAACTACTTATCTCCGAAAACCCTAGCTCAATTTTTTCTCTCGAAATCTTTCCCGCTGCAGTCTCGAGGCCGTCGTAATTGCCTTTATAAGGAAGTCTTACGTGATTAATGCCTTGGAAAAGAACGTTGTTCGCTTCAGTTGACGCATCATTCAAAAAGTAGGCAGTGTTTCCAGCTCGATAGGCTACGATGTATACATTCACGACGTCTATGGCCACAGTGATGGATTCACTATTGTAATTCGTAAGGTGCACTAATATGAAGCGTGCTGGTCCCGTTGCTGTAGATTGAAGTACAGGTATGCCGTACACTACTTGCGATCTAGCAGTAAGGGACGTTCGCAGATTTTTTATGAATTGTTTGTAGGTTTCACTCGTGGCGCCCAACATCGAGAAGGAGACATCGGCCTCGACTACACGAGCGGCGAGGTAGAGAGCAATGAGGAGGTAAAAGCAAGAGGATCTCATTGTATTAAGTTGTGATTGGAGATGAGACTCTCTCTATGGCTTTATATAGAAGTAATGGGCAATGAAAATTTTGTGGATATTTGGGGGTATCTATCATTACACACACATTTCACTATGTTTTTTGTGCCTTTTCATGTGAATGCCTTTATGCAATTGAGGTACAACTGAGGAGAGCCATTTAAAAAACAAAACTTTCTGTTTTTCTTTTTAATAATTGATGATTTTGTTCAATTATATATACTAATTGAGTTGAATTCTTGTTGACATCTGTTTTTAAAATATCTTTTGTTCAGTTAATCAAATTAAAGTTTTGAACAAAAAAATCTTGAAACTTATCTCTTTATTTCAAGATTTAAAGAGTTAGAGCGATCTTCATTCACAAAATTGTGATCAGATCTTTGCTCATGAAGAGAGAGAGAGAGAAAAAAAATAAAATCTATAATGATTACTTTTAAATTTTTTATTTATTTTTTAGACTAAAATAGAATATTTAAAAGTTTATGAAAAAAATGGAACAAATTTGAAAATTTTAGATTTAAAAATTGACACTTGAAAGTCTAGATTTCAAAATGGAACAAAATTCAAAGTCTACGTACTAATATAATATTTTAACCAAAGTTTTATATTGAATTATATTTTAACTAAAATTTTAGTGTATGGATTAATTATATTTTAATAGTTAAACTGTATACTTTTTTCTATCATCTAATTCATACGACATGTAAGCTTAAGGTGACAAAATTTTAATTCAATTATTTTTATGTCATATCAGTTTTTATTTTGTGTTAAAATTATAACTTTTAATTGATGATGTTTTTATTTATAACAAAATCTCTTATCCAAACAGCCTATTTCGTTCTAGGGTTCTAAAGAATGAACAAATTTACTTACTATTCGATTATCTGATTCTACAATATTTGAGTGTCAACATAAATTTCTAGGATTATTTTCTCAACATATAGATTGAACTCGTAATTTGTTGTTGACCGCTAAACCAATCCATAATATATAGTTATTATGTCCTCTAGCTAAATCTTTTAGCATATTGTGTTATATTTATGAGACTATTATGTTAATTGTTAGTTTAATTTTGTTATAACTCATTTATAATTAGTTTCAACAAATTTGTATATATTAGGCCCCTTGGATCAAACCTTAACTACCAACTACTACTTACTCACTATTGCATTCACTTGGAAGTAAAAAATTATCTTCATTATAAGTTACATATTTATATTATTTGAATGAGTTTCAAATTTGAAAATCAATGTTGTAGTAAACCATCGTGAAGTAGATTAGTAGTCATGACATTGATAACTAAGTGGTGATACGTTCAATCTATGACGGTCACCTACTTAAGAATTAATTTCTTCCGAATTCACATGTTTGATTAAATGGTATGTTCTGTGATAAAAGTCGAGATATGTGCAACCTGACCTTGACACTCCCGATATAAAGAAAGGAAGAATAGCGTAGTAGAAGTTATGAAAGTCTCGAGGAAGACTACAAAAGGCTCAAACACTCTAAATAAGTAACCACACTTATTTAGTAGATATCAGAATGCATACACACCCAAATAGTTTTGTAGCAGTGATACATTTTGAGTTGATGTGTGAATAAGAAAATTCATTAATAAAGTGTAACCCATTGCTGATTCTCTAGGCCACTCTCAAGATATAGGATGATTTTCTTGAGATCAACATTATTTTCTGCCACTTCCAGAAACTTTCGAGCAGCGCCGTTTGCGATCTTCCCTTGGAAGAAATTCCAACGATCGTTGGCTGACCCATTACAGGTAGCGATAGTAACTTCGTTTGACGAGTCATCGATAGAAGCGCCAGAGGCGAGACACAAGCTACGATCGTGGTCGACTCTAATACTTCCATCACTATACAATGCCCAAGATTGTTCCTTCTTATTCTTCACACAATCCTCCAACCAAATGTTAGTGTATCCATTTGTAGCTTCCAAACACATATCTTTGAGTCCCACAATGGAAACTATGAAGGGCTTCACATAGTTTCCTACTCTCCATGTTTGACCAGCACTGAATCCGTGAGGCTCCCCTGTTAAGTTGGTTAATTTTTTTGCACGATTTGCTGTTAACGCAATGTCATCGACTAATAACTCGATCCTCCCATAGCTAAAAACGTCCCACTGAACGTCGTTCGTCGAAGCTTTATCGCAATCATAGATGACTATAGAGTTCCCAAACCTCGATGTATTAGTAGCCATGCATTTCCCCAACGAGCGAATTGTGTAATCCGGATAGAATGTCCATTTTTGATTCACTTGTTGCCCACATGGGTACATAATAAGACGAGAACCATCGGCTACCGAGGCACGTGCTACGTCAACACACAACCCGTCTTGACCGCTAATCCGCACTGTTTTTGGTTCTAACTTGCATTTGTTTTTCTGTTGAGTGTGATCATCTTTAACACTACCAGGCATTTTTATGATAATGTTATTGCCGTCTTCTGCTTTCCTATTATATCCATAGCAAGTGTATAGTTCATAAACAAGATTACCATGTACAATCGGGTAGTGAATGCTATCGACTTTAATCGGTTCGTCGTTTGAGTTATAAAGCAACACTTCCTTGCCGAACAGTCCTTGTAACGACTTCGATGCTTGGATTTGAAAAGAAAGTTCTGACCAATTATCCTCCAAACTGAGAATTGCAAGGCTAGGCAGAAACTCTTTCCCATCCTTAAAGCTATTGATCACATGTTGTTGGATGAATCTGAATTTGGAAGCTTCAATGGTCATTTGAATGATTACAAGGAACGAGCTGGGGACTGACTCGTGACGAAACAGGGAGGAGATGGCTGTATCGAAAGCAGCTTCGCCGAGAGGAATTCGGGATCTGGTAATGCCAGCTGCATTCTCAAGAGACTGAAAGTTGTTGTTGAAATGCATAGTGATTTGATTGGTGTTGGAGAAGAGAAGTTGAGAAGCTATTTGAGGAGAGTTTGAAAAGAAGTAGGATTTGTCGCCTGAACGATATGCTGCAATGGTTGCATCCATCACATCTATGGCTGCGGTTATGGTTTCACCTTGGTCACTCGTGAGATCGATCAATTGGAAACGTTCGTAATCTGGCGCCGAGGCTCTCATAATTGCGATATTATCATCGGAATAGTAAAGGTAAGATTTGAGTGACATGCGTAGATTATTGATGAGTCTTTTGTAATTATCAATGGGGTTATCTGAGTTTGAGAAATCTAGGTTGTTGACATTGCATTGAATGCCTGAAATTGCAAGAGAAAGAGCAACAACAAAGCAAACCACGTCAACTCCTTTCATATTTTGCTTCAACTTTGGTGCACAATGACCATTCTCAAGCTTGTCCTTTTATTCTAGTTTCTCGCTACTCATTTTCTATTAGATAACGCATATATTCATTTTAAAATCAATTGGTTATGAGATCAGGAGTAACCTATCTTATTTTATAAATGTGTTAAAGAATTATCATCTTTCAATAACTGATAAATGACCACAAGATGAATCTGATTAGATAAGGAATGAAGGAGTGAGTGAGGATGAAAAATTCTTTGCGGGAAGCCCGATCTCCGTGTATTCCCCGCAAAATTTAACGATGAATTTCGCGAGGATGAGGACGATAAAGCCATCTTCATCCTCGTCTCCGTCACATAGACATCTCTATCTCCAACATGAGGACGATAGAGCAGTGGTCCACATATCATATAAATGTGTTCAATTTTTTTTACTTTTTCAACAAACGACTGCAACGTGAGTATGTCCAACATTTTGAAGGTAGATGAATTAAATTCAGAAGGACAAGAATTGTTTGATTTAGAGCTATACAAATTATTGTTGCAATACAACCAAGTTTTGGACACATATTCCTCATTAATTTGTCTGTTATATTGAATTGTTGTATAATTGAATCAATACAGCTAAAACCTGACATAGATATGGACCTACAAAATGAGATGTCATAATTTTCACCATACAATTATTTCAAAATTTATGTGCTATAGTTGTGATTTTTAGGTTGTTTTTAGTGCATTTCCACATTTTAAAAGGCCTATTATATGATATTTATTTGTGTTGTCTATGTCAATGTCACTAAGGAATGTGACTATTGCATAATATATCTAGCCTTATAGATATATCGATGTCTGTGCTATTTGATTCCTTTATACCACGACAAATATATAACATCTTAATTACATATTTGAAATTATTCGTGATATATTGAAGAAGGGGAAAATATTTTTAGTATTAGGAAAGCTTTTATTTGGTTGTTATGTGTATTAAACATGTTTATAATATGAAATGTTGATAAAAATGAGGACTATATTAATTTAGATCCATGAGAAAACTCATAAGGTATTCATGTTCAAAAAATTTATAAATAATTTTGTGATCACAACAATTACAAATAGTGCGAAAACATTCATCTTAGACGCCTCTTTGCTTAAACACAATGAAATAAGTGAACAATAATGATGGTGTATATAAATACAATGTTCTTTTCTTGAACGATCTACCTTATGAATAACAATGTTTTTTCGCTGAAATTCTCTAATTTAATAATAGAATTCTGATGTACATGATTAGATAAAATTTATCATTTTATGAGTACTGAGAAAATAACATGTAGAGCTAGAGCTAAGTTGAGGGTTTGAATTAAGAAGACAAGGTTACAAAACGATATATGTATCCATTGACGTAACCAATGTCTACATTATGGAATATGGCATGGTTCGGCGACCCGAGCTATTTTTTCAACAAGGCTTCTGTAATCGAAGCTGTGAAATTTGTATTTAAAACGTCGAGCGAAAAGTTACACTTCCAACTTTCGACAGCGTCATTACCACATTATTCTACTACAACACAAACTCTGCTGCGTCGGCGCTTCTCGTTCTCATCCCGTTCATGGCCGAGGCTGCGCAGTATTAGTTTATCGAGCAGCAAATCAACAATGTTAATTATGGAGTTGTAATGTTCAATATTGCACTGTTACTTAATAGAAACAATAATGCAGCCAATGTTTGTTAAGCTATTTTGTGTAAGTTTTAATTAAGCTGATGCACTTGAATATGTTATGCATTTGGAGTTTAATCTTGTTATATAAAAATAAAGCATGTTCATGGTGATGTGAAAGGCTTTCTATATGTGTTGCATGTCTTTAAATAATAAGGGAAAAACTTACCCAAGTGGCTAATTTATATGATATGATGTTACGTCACAATGAGAAAAGGAAACAAGCTTCCCTTGTGCAACGAAGCAATGGACGAAACCGATCGATAGAGGTGATGAGCTAGATATGAATCGAAGAAAGTAAATAGAACACATATATAGTTAGGGATCGACTTTTATTATGAACATCTATTATGTTCCAATAATATTGCATGCAAACAAAGTCCTACATCGTTAAATTAAGAAAAAGACCTATTGCAATATTGCATGCAAACAGAGTCACACATCGCTAAGTTAGGGGAAAGAGCTTGGGTATATATGTAGGGAACAACTCCTCCATTGATACGAGGTCTTTTGGGTGATGACCAAAAAGGTAATGACCAAAAACAGAGTCATGAGAGATGATTCTCATGAAAGTGGACAATTCATATCAATGGGAGGTTTGCGGATACTTTTTGTCCCTAACAAGTGGTATCAGAGTCAGGCACTTGACTTTAAGGACTCCCGATCTACAAGTCAGGGTTTGGAGCGACGCACTAGTAGAAGCTTGGGAGCAACGACCTTGAAACCTAGACGAAATTATTATTAGGTTTATGTTTTCATATTTGGGCTTTTATTCATTTGGGATGTTTATTGTAATAGGATCTTATAAGAGTTCACTATATAAACTTTCTTAAAACCCTACGTCCCTTGATTGACATTTTATATTTTGTATCTCCAAGATTAATAAAGTGGTTCTCTCCTCTACTCGTAAGCTTAGCTAACACACTATTAGTGAATCAAGTAAATAATCTTGTTTTGTCTCAATTTTTTTTTTACCGTAAAGTTTTACGTTAGATTGTTGTTTCCGATTTGTTATATTGATTAAAATTGATGCATTTATAAAGACGTCTTGATTACTTTTTGAAATATAGTCAAAGCTGCCTAGGAATCCTAATTAATTGTACTTGACTTGTTTAAAGAGGAGAACCAAAGAACCAAAGCTTTGGAAAGTTCTAGGATGTTTAAGATGATGTTTAATGATCTCCCTTATGACAAAATTCCTATGTTGATAAATTTTTTGATTTTGTGTTTTGTGTCAAACCCTAATTAGTAGAACTTGAGCTAAATTGAGAAAACAAGGACAAAGGTACAAATTATCTTTGTTATCGGTGTAATACTGCTGCTAAGTGTGACGGTCATACTTGTCCAGTGCGTGTTGCACATGGCCACATGCTTGTTCAACCCCGTTTTATTATGCCTTTATGGTATTTTGTTATTATTGCATGTTAGAATAGTTTTCTTCATTTTATTTTAAGTGTTGACTCCTAGCCATTTTCATATGCAAGAGTGTCGCATCCATTATGGTCCAAAATGAACTATATGGGTATAACTTTTTGAAACTTCCTTCCTACCAAGTTATCATATGATAAATGCAATTGTTGATATGTCCCTTGTTGTATCTTGTCATATAGCTTTCAAAGAGAAAAGTATTTATAAAAGTCTCTTTCTCCCTTTTTCGAAAACCTTTTCACGACGCTCGTGATAGAGATTGCACCTGTTGTGCCACCCGCTCTGACATTTTGATTCAGCTGACTTGCTCGCCGTGTTAAAGCAAGTGCCGCACAGTTGCCATTCCGCTGCCTCTGCAGTGCGACTGTAACACTAAGCTCCTTGAAATTTAAACAAAAAGTTGTTTGGTGAATGTTTGGTTGGTGTTGCTAATTTGTATCATGTGGTGGTTGGAGCTTCTTGTGTTTTGATATTTTTGAAAATTACAATTGGTTTGTGACAATCGGTTCTTGTATGCATTTTGACTATTGCTTAATGATGTAGATGTGACGGAGCAAGGTATGAAAAATGGTTTTCTTATAACGGTCCACACCACCAAAATTGATCCATATCTTCGTCAAATTCATTGTTTTTTTGTTGAGATCGGAATGGCGAATCCATGGGAATAAGGTTGGTCATAGGAAAATTTTTATTTATTTATTATTTATGGATAATTCTTTTTTATAATACGTTAAAATAAATCAAATATTCATAGAAAAATATTTACGATGTTTCAACTAGATGGTTATTATTAAAGAAAAACACTCATTTAAATCAATATTTAAATTAAAAAGTCTAACAATTTATTGGGTAGAAAAATAAAAAATAAAAATTGTAAGCGGGGCAGGAATTGAGAAAAATGGAGATGCGGAATACATTCTCTTGTCCTCATTCTTGTTTGCTTTAGAGGATTCTTTTTCTCCTTGCTCACTCCCCCGTTATACGCCTAAACGGGGATTCACCGCCCTCTTAGGTGGTTGCTTTGGCCCTGCTAAAAAAAAGAAATATCTAATACAGTATGACTCTATAATATTTCTGTCAAAAAAATTTGTAAGTCATCCTATAGTTCTTTAAAATATCTTGACTATTAGGAAAACCCCCTGGAGGTGTTTGTTTCAAGTTTTTATGAAACTTTTAAAAATTAGTTTTTATAATAATTATATAAAAGCTTCATCCAAATGACTTATTACAACAATTTTTTCCTTACTCATATAATAGCTCCTCATTTCTAATCACTTAAAACAAATTTTCCACAATTTTGAAAACAAACACCTCTTGCGAAATATAAAATTACAGCTTTAGATGCTCCAGTGGCACAACAAGTACCTAATTTAAAATATAAGAAAAACACATTCAATTTGTGTTCTCTCCTTGCGGTTCTAACCTATCACCTCTTAGTTTCTCTCTTCGCAAGAAACTTTATGTTGTACTACTACTAGTAGAAATTTGCGAATAAATGACGAATATTGACCAACATCTTTGGTGACAGGCGAAATAGATGACGGGCATGATGTCCGACACTTGTTCTTTTTGGTGAAGGAATTTACCTGTCACCTATTCTTTTTTTGGTGACATACTTTGGCTATCACCTATTTTAATTTTTTGGTGACGGACTTTGCCCATCACCTATTCTTTTTGGTGACAGACTTTGCCCGTCACTTATTATTTTTTTGTGACAATCTTTGCCTGTCACCAAAGGTCTTTTATGACTTATATGCCCATCATCTTTATACTTTTAAGAGCGTCATTATTTATACCCGTCATTAACAGTTTGATTGAATTGAAAAAAAAAATTGTCGAGAATTGTGGATCTTCCCTTTGTTAATAAATGTGACATATTAAAGTGTCATTTTTATGGCTTGTTATCATTTGTGCTTAACATTAAAAGTTCATACACTTTATATATATAAAAAAAATGGTGCTGATTTGCATATTTTAAGGCAAATATGCCTTAAAATGTCATACCACCAAAATTTCACATAACTTTTTTTCTCACCACCAACTCATTAAATGTCAAAAAACTTCTAATAATTTTATACCAACCCAAATGAGAATTAAATAAGAATTTGTTGACAAAAAATGTTGGCACTATAACGACACAATAATGCAATTCCAAAAAATAAGACTCTTTCTGCAAGAAATTATTACATTATATATAACAGAATAGGACTTCGTCCCGCCATAGAGTATTATATACAATAGATATTTAACATAAACTACTGCACATAAATGAGTTTTCGTCTCTCCATATCAAAACATATGAACACTAATCATTATGTATTAAATATCTATCTATGACGTCTGCTCACTCCACCCGTACTATATCCATGTCTTCTTAAGTGTATGAATTTTGTTGAACTACAAATATTAAGAAATACAAAGTATCAAATTAATTTTTTAAGAAAACATATACATAACTATGTAATATAACATGAATGAGTAAACAAAACTTATAAGTTTTTTTTATTGGTGTTCACATGCGTTGGATCCCAATTGATGAAGACACTAGTGAAAAAAATTACATCATTTATTACAATAATTCAACATAACAAAGATTTTACCTTGATTTCCATATTAATTTTGAGGTATGAACACGTGTTTTGTTTGCAACAATTGATATGAACTATATAATATATATAGTTGAACTATTAGGATGATAAAGCTATTTCGAAGGAAAAAAACTTATTATTTTAGAAACTTACATATGAATTAAACTCTCATCGACTGTCTTTTAACCTAGCGAGTTCAAAACGAACACAAATTTTGATTTTGACTTCATCCATTTCACCATTATAACAACATAAGAAACAATATTAAAATGAATCAATTGAGTTAAAAGATATGTTCCATAGAGATCATCCAATATCTATTAGAGACGTTCTATAAAACACTTACTTTCAAGATATTCTTTTATGTTTTATAGTTCGTTCCAAGAAATGGAAGAGCGGTACATGATAAAAGTCACATGAAATTAAAAGTTTGAAGCATTAATTGATTTAAGTTAAATACAAAATGACTAAGCTACATCTTCATATATACTAACTACCATTGCAAATTAATCACTATAATAGAAAATTGGTACTAATTTTGTAAAATTAAAATTAAAATTCATAGATATTTAAAAGTACAAAACAAAGATTTACATAATTCATACAAAATTAAAATTAAAATTAGCACTAAATTCATCAATAAAATAATCTCTTAGATGAGGAAAGATCCTAACTTAATTGATACAAAATTAAAGTTAAAATTAATACATATATTTAAGAACACAAAACAAAGCAAACAATTAGGAACATATGTTTATAAAAAAATAAGTGGGAAAATGAGTGTATACGACTAAGGTGGAAGAGGAGGAAAAGGAGAGGAAATGGTCGTCGAATGAGTGTCTCCAATAAGCTTGGTTTCTTCGACTAGATGGCCACCGACGAGTTTGTTTCTCCAACTAAGTGGTCACCGACGAGAGAAAGAAATGGGAGAAAAAAGTTTAGAAAGAATGATGTTTAGATGAGAGGAGAAAGAAAAAAAAAGAGAGGGTTTGGTGTTTAGATGGGAGGAGAAAGAGGACGAGAGTTTAGGTGTTGAGATGAGAGTTTAGGGGGTTTGGTGGTCTCACGTAAAGAAAAATTGGTGGAGAAAAGAAAAAAAAAGAAAAGAAAATGGGGGTCATGGGCTTGGGAAAAGGGGTTTTTATTTCAAAATATATAAACTTTTGGCGACAGACACTTTTGGTGATGCCCGTCACGCCTTTACATAATTATGTCACGCATTAAAGGTGACCGGTGACTGCAACTCGTCATCAATGCCCGTTTGTGATTACACATAAGGTGGCAAGCTATTCGTTGCCAAAAGTGTTTTTAATGTCGGGCAATGCACGACACCAATTATGACCGTCATCTTTGATTTATGTTTTCAATTCTTTTTGGATAGCCCGTCATCTTTGTCCTGAATTGTAGTAGTGTAATAATTCATAGATCAAATGCATGTATTGAATATATATATATATATATATATATATATATATATTAAAATTAAGAAATTTTTATTTTTTAATACATATAAATATATTTTAATATATAAATACATAATTATGGGATCTGAAACTTCATTATGTTTCAGTTCAGCTTTCTGCCGACCGAAGAGTTGGACACTGTGTCATTGGTTGTTATAGACTTTGCTAGTCAAGATAATAGGATACTTTTTTTTTTCAAAATAAGCTTCCTATTGAAGTAAATACTAAAAAAGACAGAGAAATTACAGATTTAATATCTAAAATAACAGATAATATTAATTAATAAGTCTTATTGATAAATAGGCTTAGCCTAGTGACGATCTTTTCGAGTTAATGACAAATAAAGACCATAAAACAATTTACAAATTGACTTATATATATTGATGACTAATTATTTTAGATGTAAATTTAATTATATGTACTTTTAATTGGTTAAACTCTCAAATAATAATGACTCAATCTACATAGTCTTATTTTATTTATTATAATTTTTTAAATATAATATGACTTGGGAGAACTTTTGAGATATTGGAGAATTGGAATAGAGTAAGATAAGAGGAAGAGTTGAACTCTTTTTACGTTTTAAATACATCGCAACTTCTCTCTAACTGTTTTTCAACTTCTCTCTAACGTACCATCAAATTTTAAATTAAATTTTATATTAAGTTTTATTTAAAATAATTATCTTTTCTCCTAAACACAAATCTCAAAAAGATTTTTGTAATCTTTTCTCACTAAGACGTCAATTCTCCAAACGAGTATTTCATATTCTTAAATCACTCTTATTTTTTCTTCTTCCTAAATTCCTATCCTTTCCTCTCCTCCTATAACTCAAAAATCTATTCGCTCCCAATACAATTATTATAGAAAAAATATTGTTGCATCTTTTTCTTCGCCTATTTTAATCATAGCTAAAAAAAAAAAAAAATCATTGGTTACAGATTTTCATTAATTTTTTCTAGAATTCTAATTTTATTTTTCTATCATAGAATATCAGCGAAATGATTAAAGACTATCAGCTGAACTATTGATTACATGACATTTTAGTCATTTTACCTAGATAAATCCAATGAAAAAAGACTTTCTATACATGATTTTGGAAAACTAGTCTAGTTCTATTCAATTTTGGAAATGGAAAGGATTTGGGGCGCACATGAGTAAAGAATGTGTCAATAAAAGAGTTATTGTGACAAGAAAGGACATAATTCATTTGGATGATAATTGTGAAGAGCATGATGAAGAACTTGAGGCTGACTATGAAGCAAATGATGAGTATATTGAAGAAGGTAACTTCATTTTCTTGATCACAAGAAGAGTACATAATGTTCAAATTAAAGAACAAAAAGTTGAAGATCAAAGGGAAAACTTGTTTCATACAAGATGTTTGGTTAAAGAAAATCCATGTAGTATGGTATTTGATAGTAGAAGTTGCACAAATGTTGTAAGTAGCTAGCTTTCTAGTAAAAAAGATTCAACTTACTACCCGTCCACGGTCAAAACCATACAAGCTTCAATGGTTGAAAAATAAAGGAGAACTTAAGGTAAACTCTCAAGCTCTTATTCCTTTTACTTCAGGAGTATATAAAGATGAAGTTCTTTGTGATGTTGTGGTTATGCATGCGGGAGATATTTAGTTAGGCCGATCTTGGCAATATGATAGAGATGTCACATTTGATGGATTGAGAAATAAGTATACTTTTACTTTTAGTGGAAAGAAATTTACATTGAAAGAAATTTACATTACTTTCATTGTCTCTATATGAAGTACATTGTGATCATATGAAATTAGAGAAGAAAAGAAAATGATTTTAAGAACAAGAGATGAGAGAAGAAGGTAAGATAAGAGAGGAAAGTGAAGAAGAAGAGCAAAATGAGGGGGGAAATGTGAGTGAAAACAAAGAAAAAAAAAAGTGAATTTGAGGAAAAAAAAGAAAGAATGTGAGTTTTGTTATACAAAAAATGGATGTCAGGAATGCATTAGCTCAAGAACCTAAATTTGTACTTATGTGCAAAGGGATGTGTTTGGAAAATGAGCCGAAGTCTAATGATGTTTTGCAAGTACTTTTAAGTCTATTTTGTTTGCAAAGCAAAATATGTTTAGTCTATTATATCAAGGAACTTCCAATCTAATGGGTGAGCTCAAACCATATTTCTCTAGTGTTTCTTTTGTATTCTTACAGGAGGCAAAGAAACTTATACAACCTCTTGAACCAAAGACTCCTAAAATTAACAACGAAAACAAACACAATTCCAACTTGTTTATCATGTTAAAACACTTCAAAATTTCTTTTAAGTTCATCTAATATGGCAGCGAGCATAAAGTGTTCAAACCAGGCAATGAATATCTTGATTTGTGGACAAATCCTTTCAAAGAAAGAGGGCGATGATACTAATCCAACCACTAATTTACTGTATTCATATGAAGGAGCTATTTCAAGAAGCAAGAGAAAATATATTAAGGAGGCTTATACAATATTACATCTTCATAAGCTTGTCAATACACGAGAAAATACAAAGCTTTATAGGCCATAATTTATTTATAACATTTGCAACAAGTCGAGAAGAGTATAAAATATTTTACCACAATCCCTACATAGAGAGCACGATGTTCAAATGAATTACAACAAAAAATTAAACTAACGCGTCAACAACCCTTTCAGTATAAACTATAATTATATACCTTTTTAAAGAGAGAAGGATTGGGTGTGAGAAAAAAAATGTGGGATGAGAGAGGTTGGAGAAGGAAAAAAAAAAAAAAAATCATTTTCAAGTTGAGAAACTAAAATGGAGCAAGCACTATAGTTGAGGGGCGAAATTGTATTCTAACCTTAATTTTTTTTTGTCATGTTTGTTTTTTGAGAACAAAGTTGAAATTCTTAAGTCATATTAAGTTTTTTATTTTGTTGAAAAAAAAAAAAAAATCATTTTTGGATTCAATTGAAATCTCAATTGTATATATACTTAAAGAAAAGCAATTAATCACTTTGTCTCTTTTAATTTTTTTGGTTTGAAAAGTTTTTTAAAATATTCAAATTTATTAAAATAATATTAAAAGAGATAATTGACCTATATTATTGAAATGAGAGATCTTGTATAATTGGAAAACGCAAATTTTTTATTATAAAAAGTATTCATATAAATAAAACGTATATAAAAAAAAAAACTTACAACTCCACCAAAATCTAGATCTAACATTGACTTTAATCATTATTTTAATCATTCAAAATAACTTACAACCAAACACACCTTATGGTTGTATACAGGAATTGGATAGTGATAATTTGTAGAAAGTGGATAAGTAAGGCCTTCGAGTGCTTAAAGTGATGAATTCAATCTCTGGTGGCCACTAACTTAGGAATTAATTTGTTACAAGCTTTCTTGACATCAAAATGATATAGTGTTAGGCGATATGTCCCGTGACAATAGTCGAGGTGTGCTCAAGCTGACCCAGATACTCACGAATATTAAAAAAGAAAAAATTTAGGGGACCACAAACCCTACATAAAGTTTATAGTGTTGAATTGGATTACCACTAAATAATGCAACAAACCCACCATCAACCCTTTTAGTATAAACTATAGTTATATACCATTTTAAAGAAAGAAGGATCGGGAGAGAGAAAAAGGATGTTAGATGAGAATCTATTTTATCTAAATTTGCAAAGACATAGATGACATGCATCATTTTCGAGTTTTTTTTTAAAGTTGAGGGATTAAATTTAAAATTTTCAAGTTGAAGAACTAAAATTAAACAAGTCGTATAGTTGAAGACCAAAATTGTATTTTAACATTAATTTTTTTGTCATGTTTTTTTCTTTGAGAACAAAGTGCAAATTCTAAGTCAGATTTTAAGTTTTTTTGGTTGAAAAAAATCATTTCTAGAATTCAATTCAAAACTCAAATGTATAATACAAAAGCAAAAATCACTTTTTCTCTTAATGTTTTTTGTATTGAAATGTTTTTTAAAATATTCAAATTTATTTAAATAATTTTAAAAGAGGAAGTGACATATTTTAATGAAAATAAGTGATCATCATTTATAATTGAAAAATACAAAATTTATTACAAAAGATATCCAAACAAATAAAATACATTTTTATATATAATATATAAAAAATAAACGTATAAAATAATAAACTTAAAAAAAGAGAAAAACGTATTAAATAATGTAACAAATATGAATATGATTTAGGAGGAAAATTCCGAGTTAAGATTTTCTAAAAATAGATTAATTCAAGCTACAATTGAGTTTACAAGTAAGTTTAATTTTAAATAATTATTTAGTAAAAAACAAAAAAAAAAAACTATCATATAATAAAATTATATATATGAGGCACGCGTGTGGACAGTGAAAAGTGTAGGCCACGTGCGAACTTGTGAGGGGTATAGGCTACAGTGATACGTGACCGAGAGGTCATAATCTGGGACCGCTCCGTAAAAGATTGTTGTCATGTCAACAGCTTTCTTGTAGGATCGAAAGGCAACACTAGAGGGGAGTGAATAGTGTTTGCTACTTTTTAGTTCTTTAAAAATAATTTTATGATCTAAACTTTGTTAACTAAAAACACTCAATAAAGTAAATATGATAT
>JBBMEG010000015.1:2548585-2567641 GCA_037832605.1 Cyclanthera cordifolia | reverse complement strand
TATATATAGAAAATTTGAACTGAAAAGTCAAAGATCGGAACAGAGGCGAGCCAATTATTTTCATCCACGTCATGAAATTAAATATTTCCACGTCATTCATCGTCTTCTAGAAGCCCTGGACTTTTTGGATCCCTTTCCAAAATCTTCTTTCTTTATTATTTTTTTTAATTTATTAAAATATCATTTTATGTTGAGTTTTTTTTTCCATTTTAAACTTCAATTTAATTTTTTTAATCCATAAATTTTATATTTTAGACGAAAGGTTAAATCATTGTTATTATTAAACTACATGTTGAAAATTGAATTGAATAATTTTAAAATTAAGTGCAAAATATGAGGTAAACTATATTTAATTTAACTATTTAGATAGATTTTTTTTTTTTTCTTGAGATAGCTATTTTACACAATACTCGAGTAATCATGCCCGTCTCTAGGCGTGATACCGGAATACATCAAGTAAGTGAAGACTACAAATTATTGTCATCGAGAGGGAGCAGACCTCTTGAGCCCAAGTTTTTAACTGCGCCACCCCTTGGGACCTTAGATTGATAAATTGAAAAGTTATAATTCTTATAAACTTTTGTCGGCAATTATTATAAGTCTTTTTTTTCTTATTTAATTGGAACGATAAATAATTAGACCAAATTACAATAAAAAAGAGCAATAAAATATGAATTTAAATAATAGTATTTAATTTTTGTTTGTTTGTTTTTATTTTATTTTTGAGAAAATGACAAAAAGAAAAAAAATAAATAAAAAAGAAAAAAGAGTCTCCAATGATAATGAGTCTGCTTGTACAATACTTCCACTGCCACGATCGTACCGCAATCTTCATTTTTCAATTTCTCTCTTCCAATTTCGTCTCCATCATCATGATCGCTTCATCCCGTAAGCTTCTCGAAAGCCCTAATGAATCTCCCGATTTCATGGCTACGAACGCCATTGATTTCCGTTCCACTGCAACCAGATCGAAGCCGTCTCTGAATCACGACATCTTCCGTAGTTGGAATGGCAACAAGGTTTATCTCAGAGATGAGCATGATGACGGATTCCGATCCAGCCCTCGGTCGAATTACCATAACCTGTCGCCGTCGTCTAAGGCTCGCGCCGTAGCTTCCGGCCAGAAGGAGCTCATGGAACTTGTCAACAATATGCCGGAATCTTGCTATGAGTTGTCGTTGAGAGACCTGGTGGAGCAGCCGATGATTTTAGGGAAACGAGATGAAACCCTAACTGATGAGCGGGATTTCGTTTTCGGCGGTGATCGGGAGATTCGGAAATCGAACAAGGAAATTAGGTCGTTGATGAGTACTCCAAGTACAGGGAGATTGGAGAATGGAGGTTTGTATCTGAAAATGGGATTTCCGAAATCTATTGGAACGAGAACGACGACGACGACGAAGAAGAAGAAGAATGATTCTGGTTTGAATATGAGTTCTAAAGTTTCTCCTAAACCTCCTCAGCCGGTGGAAAAGGATTGGTGGAAGAGAAGCATTGTTAATAATGGAAGCGTTAAGAGCAGTAGCAGTAGCAGCAGCGGCAGCCATGGCAGCTCCAAGAACAGAACAAAAGCCACTGGCAGGTAATGACAGAACTATCGATCTATGCTTTCTTTGATTCACTTCCTTTTTTATCTTTAGAAATGGATGGTTAATTATCTCAATTGAAATGATGAACTGGAAAATTGATTCAAGCTGTTCATGAACTAGTAACAAGGAATCTGCTGTGTTGAAAATTGAAGTGTAGAACAGGAAATTTCACCATCATTTTTCTTCGGCAGTATAATTTCTTAGTCTGTTCAGGGCATTAGTATCAAAAGAATTTTCTGTACTGAAGATGGAAACCTCTTTTTTCTTAAATGAAAAACAGAGAAATTCACCTTTTCAATAACTTTTCATTATACTCTGAATCATGATATAAAATTTCTCAAGCCGTTCATACTTTAGTTACATAGGAATCTGCTGAGTTGAAAATGCATGATATATTGTTTTTCCTTTTCTTTTTTCATTCATCGATGAAAAGTTTCTTTTTCTAAAAAAAAAAAAATGCATGATATATTTCTCTGAAATGAAGAGCAGAGAAATCCACCATTCAGTTCAACTGGCAGTGTGCCCATAACCAAGAGGAGTTTGAATCCCCACTCCAAGTTGTAAAGCTCATAATCTGCGATCATCTTTTTAGGGTCGTAAAATTTCTAACCAGATTTATTTACATCCAAAAGTTGTATAGGCCGTATGCGAAGTGATAATAGTCGAGATTGTGCATCGTGAATACAAAAAAATAAACAAACAGTATGTAGAGTTGAGTATAGATGGATTTTGTCTGAAATGTTACAAATTCACCATTTTTTTTAATTCTACGATAATCGGAGATGGGGACTCGAACCCATGACATTTGTTCATTGGAATCATACTAATGCCACGAGCTATTGCTCTTCTTTGACAACAAATTCACCATTAATGAGGGGATAATTTGAAAAGTTTCAGAAACTGCTCATGAATCTGTAACATTAGAATGTGCAGTAAGATGGGTTTATGATCATAATCAATTCAATCTCATGAATCGTAATTGAATTACAGGCGCAGGAATGGAGGTTGCTGGTCATGCATTTATCCGAAATACAGCGAACGAGATGAATGAAGAGGCTGCTGAGCAATCCATTGAAACCAAAGTATAACTACATGATAATGGAAGCATTAATCTTACAGGGTTTGTAAATTCCTTTCCAGTTCTTCAACAAAATGCTTCCTTTTTTTTGTTTCTTTTTTTGGTATTTAATATAAGTATCTATACACTGTGTCCTCTTACAGGGCTTCTCTTCTTTAAGCTAAATGATAGAATGAATCTCCTTTGCCACCAACTCTTTTTTTTTTTTTTTTTTTTTTTTTGAAATGTCTGAATCTGCTTAAGTAGTTGGATCTAGTTATGGGTTAGACTCCAGTTTTGTACTTAGGTTAAACACAATGTTGGTTGTGATATCATAGCAAATGAACTGGTAGATGAGAATTTAGGAAAATGTTTGAAAGGAAAAAAAAAAAAAAAAAATCTATTTAGGGAATGTTTGGCACGAGATTTCCGGCTAGTATTTCAAATTAGTATTTGCTAAATACTCCTTAAAAAATTACATACAAACGACAATTACTTTTAGATACTTAAAATAAATCTTCATTCTAAATATTAATTTTAAATACTTTTTAAAACTACATTGCTTTTGATTGTAATAATTACTAATCATTTTAAATATTTTTAAAAACTAATGCAAGTAAGCTTTTAATTATAATCATTACTTTTAAATACTCAAAATAAATTTTTGTTTTAAATACTAGTTTTAATTACTTTTAAAAATTACATCCAAAACAAGTTTTTGATTACCATCATTACTTCTAAATACTCAAAATAAATTCTCTGTTTAAATAGTAATTTTAAATACGGTTAAAATATAGATCCAAACATTCTTTTGAGTAGAAAAAAAAAAACTTCACAAATGTCGAGGTGTTACGATGATTATTTTCCATGGTCTACCTAATGTGCTAAGAGATCCACGGTTACCCATCTCAATTAAAAATGTTCATTTTTCTAGAGGGGCGGGTCTTCGACGATGAATTTCTGATTAGACGGTGATTGAGTGAGTGAGATGAAAAATTCCCCCGAGCGTAACGCGATGAAGATAAATAATGTATTCCCTATCTCCGATTCCCTGTTCCGCGTTCACATATTATATTATATTTTTTATTTTACTTAATGCATTTATATACATAAAGTTTTAGAAATGTTTATTTCGATAAATATTTACTTATGTATTTAATTATCTAATTGAAACTAATAAATATTTATTTTAATTATTGAAAAATATATCTAAAATTTAGCGATTTGAATTAATATTTTCAAAATTTGTAAAAGAAAAATTAATAACAAAAGGAAAAGAAAATGAATTAAATGGTGAATAATTTCGTGCAAGAAACTCTGTTCTTGCAAAAGTTTACGGTGAATTTTTACAGGGATGAGGATTAGAATGGGTAGCGAAAATGAGATGTAAAATCATCTCCTTGTCCATTTGGTGGACATCTTTAATCTCAATAAGTTGTTGGGAGCCAAATTTTGCATCAATCACCTGCCTTCATTGGGCATCTTTTTGGTTTAAATATCTCCGCACCCATTTCGCTAAAATAGCTTGCTTTTATTAGAGACTCCAGAGTGCTTATAAGAGTTTATTTTCTTTTCATTCTTATCAATCATAGGTCTCCAAAAGTTCAAGGTTTTTTTTTTTTTTTTTTGTTTACAATTGAGTGGTAAACTTAGATAAAGAGTTAGGCCATGAATCTTTTTTAAAAACCATATCTATGAGCAAATCATCATCAATATTGATCCCCCAAGGATTTTTGAGTTTATTGTAAGTTATATTCAGGTATTGTGCAAATTCAATGAAACGTATCGAATTAATTAGCTCATCAATGGCTTTAACCTCATAAGTTTTAAAGAAGACGAGCAAAGAGCTAAGTGATAAACATTGATAGACTCATCACCCTTTGATGAAAGCATGATTGGCGGCATGGATAAGAATACGACTTAAACAATTCATGATTGAAATGAACAGAAAGGGCGAGAGGGGATCTCCTTGTCTCAAGCCTCTAGTTGCTATAATCTTATCACGAGACCTTTCATTAATAATGATCAAAAAATTAGCTTATGATATACAACCTCTAATCCATGTTCTCCAAGTGCCATTAAAACCTTTAGCTAGAAGGATAGCATCTTAAAAATCTAAGTCAATATTGTCAAAGGTCTTTTCCACAGTTTAATATTAATGAGTCCCATTTTATGTTTCCTTTTTTATTCATCAATCTTTTCATTAGCAGTCAAGATAGGGTAAAAGAATCTATCTACAAGCAACACAAGCATATTGGTAATCAAAAATGGTAGATGGGAGAAAAACTTTCAGTCTTTATGTAACCAAAACAACTTCGATCGAATTTGGTCAACGTTTAATCTTGATTTTTTTTTTAATTAGCGTATTACAATAATATTTTTTAAAGAAAATTTTAACAATTTTATTCAAACGCAACATCAAAACATTTATTAAAATTCATAGGTAGTTTTGAAAATTTACAAAATTCAAATGTATTATGGACACTAACTCCATAATTTCTAAGTACTTTTTTTTTTAAAATAATTTAACCAAAGAGTTTTTGAAACTATTTGTAAAATTGATTCAAAATTTGAGAAAAAAATTGAATCAAGTCAAGCATGACCTAAACTTTTCTTTTAAAATTTTATCAAATCCACAAAATTCTAACTTTAGCATCTTATTCTTTCTCCAAAGTAGAGCCTAAATTAATAATTAAACCTAAAATCTTAGATCCAAATTAATAATCACACATAAAATTTAAAATAGTTTTTTCAACACTAAGTTGTGCTTATAGATCTTGAAAATCAAAATTTTGGTTAAAATTATTGAGAGAGATCATCTATTACATTGTATTATCACAAACAAAATTCCATTCAACTGAGAAATTTGGCAACGTGAAATTTTGTGTATTCCAAAATTACTCTTAAAAAAAAAAACCCCACAAGTTGTACATTAAAAATCAAAGAAACTCACCCCCACCCAATCAGCAACACCACCAGCCACCACATTTTGCTTTAATATTTAAATAAGAAATCAGTACAGAACATGAGTCCTGTCTTGTTTTCATGGTGTGAATATAAGGCCATTTTGAGCATTTTTCAATAATCAAATTGAAAATTATTAAATCCATTCACTGCTCCAAGTCCATTAAGGAGTTGTTCCCCCAAATCTTGATGATTCATGCTCTGTTCTCGAGCCAACGACGCCAACCCGATTCTCCCGTTCGAAATAGAATTATTTCCCATTGTAGCCTTGATTCCATTGACAAAAGAAGCCTGAGCAAGTCCTCCGCCCATCGATCCATATCCCGTACTCCTGATGCCAGCAACACTATTAGTAGTTCCACTCCCGAGGCAGTTCCGTCCATTGAGACTCATAACGTTGTTTGTTGGCAACATCCCATTAACAGATTTTGCATCATCTGCTAGAGAAGAAACACCAGTCATTGTGCTCATCCCGTTTAGTTGGTTTGACATCATGTATTCCTGAATAATCTTTTGCACAGAACTCTGGGAATCGTTTTGATCGCCTTCTGAGGATTGGGTAGGCTGTTGCAAGGAAACATTTGCGGGAGAGTTTGTGGCACTCATGTGGTTAGTAGTCGTTGGAGTACTAACCGATGACTGAGGGGGATTGTTAGGTGAGGACAATGTAGGCGATTGGAAAGAGGGGGTTGCTTGTGCCTGTGCAATCGGGGCAGACGAAGCTGGCGACGATGTTTGCATAGAATTACCGGCATAAGGGCTACCAGCGTTGTTGATAGGGTTCTGTTGTCTGGAGTTCATGGAATTCTGGTGGAGTAACCCAACAATGGTACTAGCTGGAGCTGATGTTGATGCGGGATTAGTAAAGTTATTTGCAATCGGAGCACCATTGTTAGGAGTAAGCTGCACAGTAGTTTCCAGAACAGAGGTTTGATCACCATTGGGGGTTTGATTAATTGTTTGCTGGGGCTTAGATGATTGTTGCTCGGCGTTTTGAGCTTGGCTGTGGAATGCTGGTGAAGCCTTTGTCTTCCGTGGAAACTTGGCCAAACTCTCTGCAAAATGATTCAATAGTTGATTTCAGAACATAAAAAGTACCAAAAGTAAATTATATTTATATTGTGACACAATTCTAATGATTAACAACAAAATATCTATTGTCAGGATGAGTGAATTATATTTAGAGATTAACAAAATATCTATAGTCAGGATTACCAGACTACCTATAAAGTCAGCCAAAGCAAGACTCAGTTTCAAGCATTTTAGAACATATTGAATTTTATCTCTTAGAGACTGTCCAAGTAATTTGTTAGAATTCCAAGTATTGATAATAATTCATCTTTTAAATATATATGAATTATGAAATCTCACTAAAGATTTTGTACAACATAAAGTTTATATGATTGAGAAGAGATATCAATGACGTAAGGTTGTTACCAACTCAGGTTCTTTTTTTTGTTTCTCAATAAATATTGATACATTTACTATGGGCTATGGCTATACATTTACTAAATTCAACTTTGTTTGGGAGTTAGCTATAATCTATGTAATGCCTTTTAGAACGAATCATCTTGGATCCTATCATGACTAGTTGCTGCCTTAATTGGGAGAGAAAATCAGAAACCAAGAAATCATATTTTCAGCAATATTCCTTGGTTTTATCTTCTGGGATTTCATCCAATCTGAATTACAATAACGAGAAGAAAATTCTGTGGGAGAATTTTTTTTTTTTTTTTATGAATTCCGTGGATGGACAAAGGATGCATCTTTAACATTTGATAAGTTTTTGGAATCTACTTTGTATCCAGCTCTTTTGGATTCATCATTTACTTTCTTTCATTGGTAATAATCTCACTATGCGTATTGCTTAGTGGAGATGCCTTTTGTAAGATTTGGAAGGAACTCTTTCTTTTTCGTACATCAATGAAAGTTTTGTTTTCTATCAAAAATGGAAAATTTTATTAGTCCCTAGTCAATAGTCATTTATCTCTTATTCTTGGTGAGCCCTACTTTAGTTTTGTGTTATTTTCTTAGGTGCTTTTGTTTGGGGTCTTCTTTTGGCACGTGTTCTTTTAACTGCATCAAATATTTTTTCCTGCTCTTTTTGAATGACAATTATTTGCTTAAAATAGACTAAAAAATATGGTTACCTAGAAGAAATAAAATATTAGGCTAAAAAACAGTTGCCATTGTAAAAAACAAAAAAAACACGCAGCCCACCAAAGGAAAGCCCCTCTTAGACTACCTACCATACTTAATCTTGAATCCCCTAGTTGTTACTATTTTGACACCAATGAAAAATTGTTTTTACTTGTAGCTTAGAGAAGATGAAAAAATAAAGCCACCACTCCAACAATATCTACAGTAGAATCTGGAATCTCCTTCACGATCATTATTTTCTACTACGCAAAAA
The DNA here is from genome assembly GCA_037832605.1 of Cyclanthera cordifolia. NCBI lineage: Eukaryota > Viridiplantae > Streptophyta > Magnoliopsida > Cucurbitales > Cucurbitaceae > Cyclanthera > Cyclanthera cordifolia. The sequence goes on along the minus strand of JBBMEG010000015.1, from coordinate 2,559,618 downwards.
CTACAAATGAAGCATCCAGCACATAAACATTAAACAAAAGGAAACCATGAGGAACACAATATATTAATAAAGAGCTTACCAATAGGTCCAGTCGAGGTTTCTCGGCTGTAATCTATCAAGTCCTTCATACTATTGACGACTTCTGATATCTGCATTGTACCCGGAAAACAGCTATTAAGGGATTTGGCCCCAACGATAGTTTTTTTCTTTTCTTTTCTTTTATAATAATAATAATAAATTAACAATTTCAGGTTCTTTATTATTTCTTTAAGAAAAACTGATTTAGAATATTACATTTGATTCTAAACTTAAGAAGTTCTATTTATAAATTATAAGTATACTGAACTTTGTCATGATTGATTATAATTGGTAAATCAGTCCCTTATTTCGCACATTCCTTTCAACATAAAAATTACAAACTAATGTAAGGGAAAAAATAATTTTGTACACAGTAATTTTAAAAATAATTTAATATAGTTTCAATTAGAAAATTCTTTCTTTAAAATGTGCAAATTAAAGATCATAGGGCCATGGCCAACAACATAGTGTAAGGGAAAAAATAAATTTTAATTCCAACAAGTAAGAATAATCGAGATTTAAAAATACACACAAATTCGTCAAAACGCCAAGACTTAGGAAATCGTTTTTTTTTTTGAGAGGAAGACTTAGGAAATTGTTAATGATTAAATATCTGGTAAAGAGAAGATAAGTGGTGAAAAACTGACACCAACAGACTATTCCAAATAAAAAGAAGCCAAATAGAAAACAAAACAATAATTAGGCAGGCACTAAAGTCTTTAGTTTTTTTATATTTTGTCAGAAAGAAAATTGGTACGAAACCAATAATGTTAAGCAAGAAACTTGCATTTTTAAATGGAAAAGAAAACCAAAAATAAATATTAACACCCAAGATTAAAAAGGACAATAATGCAGACAAAAATCATTCAAGATTGCCTTTTCAGCCTAGAACCACTTTGACAATTTCTTTTCCCACGTGAGAGTACATCTTATAGCAAAATGAACACAAGGCTGTCACTCTTGATATATATACACCTATCCATCGTTGCTAAGAAGCACAGAGTCAACAGCTAGACACGGGTAAGATACAGACACAAAGACACCATTTTATGAAAATGCAGGACACATTAAGGGCTATTTAAAGATCAAACTCAAAAAATACATTATTTTTTGACTAAATACAAAAATAATTAAAATAAAAAATGAAAATACTTCATTTGAATTTAACCCACATTTATATGGACACATTTAAATCAGATGAAGAACAAGATTCAATATCCTATCTGCCTACAAAGAGCCCACAACTCAAAATTTATGTGTTAGAGTTACTTATATTAGGTGTAATATATTATTCTTTGTACTAGACCCGTTAGACTCATTTAGTAGTTAGGTTTAGGATGTAAACTCTATATAAAGACATTGTCTCTAATAATAAAAGCATGACATCTTTTCAATCTCAATATTGTTTACGTTAAGGAAGCTTCACCTAAAACAAACTCTCCTCGCTCTCTCCCTCCTCTAGTCGCATATTTTCCCTCTTATCCCTCCTCACCTGTCTCCTTTTCTCTACCCCTTCCATTTTTGTCTAGCTACTTGCGATAGATAGTCATCGTTGCTGACTACCTCCAGCAACACTGCCTTGTCATGTCGTCGACCACTAGAAAGATATGATTTTTAGATGTGTGCACGTGACGTGTATGAAATGTATAAAAGATATGGAATTTTGTGCATCGAAGACACGCTCCGACATAGATACTTTAAAAAAAAACAAAGTGCTAGTGCTTTCTAGGTTCATAGCAAAACCTCACTATAAACAAAATCGGAGAAACAAATGAGGCTACGTCAACCTATCGATTACGAATAAGTTTAGCAATGAGTAATAATCTTTTTTCTTTTTTATTAGTCAGTGTTTGGGCTCGCTTATAGCTTTAGACTAGAGCAATTTTGATGTCAACTTTGCATCACGCTACATTGATTGCCATAACAAACTAACAAAGAGGTTGTATTTTGACAATTGAGCTTCAAATTTTGTGGATCTAGATCAAGCGTAATTCCTAGGAAGGTCACTGCTTTAAAAGCAATAAAAATTATTTGCCAAGGTGCATGGGCCTGAAAGATGCATCTCTTAAGGTGAGGGCTTTGCATGGGAAAAGGGGTGTAAGCGATAGGAAGTATTATAGCAAAGAATATGAAAGTAGGATGTGGAGATGAGTGCTATGAGTTCTGATTGATGATGTTTGGGAGATTTATACGCATGGTGCTACTTGTCAATTTTTCAGATCAAGCTTAGACCGTTCTAGAAGGTATGACGAGGATGTTCTGCTTGGCATGGCTATGGAGGAGCTTCCTATTTCATTTGTTTAGGATTTAGATTGTCGTTACGGAAAACTGCTTTATTTTATCATTTTAGCATGCAACTTCAAATTCGGGATTTTTAATTATTTGTTTTCAAGGGTCTCAGGTTCGAAACTCATCTGTGACATTAATTTGTAGACACCTCTCATATCTTCATTCCTTCGATATTCCCGATGTCTGGTCTAAGGACGGGCGTGGTTACCCCGGTATAGATGAGCGAATCTTCGATTTCCTGATTTCAAAAAAAAAACTTGTTTCTAGGAATCCCAAACATTTTTTTAATGAACATTCTTTGGTTATTTCAATAAAAGAAGTTCCTTGATTGTAAAACTTTTGAACTGTTTGACGTTTGGATTTGTTGACATAAAATATGGTAGCAATCCCCATGGTTTGGGTCGAGGCGTTACACAACTATTTTCACAAAACAAGACAACTACATTTCCTAACTAAATTTGGTTGTACCCCATCTGTTCTTTGATTGCTCAACCACAAAAAATTGCTCCAAATGCTAATAGTCTACCATGCCATGTCCCTAAATCCTCCCTTATCCCTCCTCTACCTCTTCATTACACAAGGGCTTTTAAGAAATCGGCCTCAGCTAAAGCCAACTCTTTGATTTCCAATCGGCAACCACTAAATCGTGATTGCCTTGAAACTCATGCATCAAAGGCTATTACTTACTTTCGTGTGAAGAATTGACAGTCGTAGCTCTTCATGTTCTTCACTCCTTTACCTCAGTTTGTTATGAGTCAGAATTCACCTCATTATGTTCACGGTCATCTATGTTTAAGGGAGTGATTATCAATAAGAAGAATCAAGCTGAAACTCCAAGCTTCAACGACAAGTCAATGAATCAGACAATAAATCAAAAGTGTAAGCAGTGTGGAGTCAATACAAAATTTTCTTGAAGCAGGATGCTCTTTCGAAGCTGATGATTCATATCCCAACAAGCCTTCATGAACTAGATGTTAATGCTCCTCGATCAGTTCACTTGGATAGCAAGGAGTCTGACTCCCTTAGCATCTCATCCAAATTTTCCCTTATTATTGAAGCACGTAGTTTTCATTTGAAAGAAGTTCCATGTAAACATGGATGAGTCTCGCTATGCCATTGGCAATGTTTGCTATCTTTTAGGAATTTGTTAAAGCTTCTCCAGCTTGATAAATGATTTAGTCCTTGGGAAGTTTTTAGAGATGTTGTTGAAGGCTGCTTCTATTTGAAACATAGTAGAAAACTCATAAGTTTTTAGCTAGTTGCTCGGGCTTCATTTGATCCTAGAAAGATCATCTGTCGTGTGTTTTTGTGGATAAACTGTTTTGATCTATGGCAGGCAAGAATTCAGAGCATGTGTCTGAAGTCTTTTTATCCTTGGCTTTTAGTTTATGCAAGTCTCCAGGCTTCCTGTGGTGATCTATTTACAAGGCTTTGTGGTCCATCTTCTTCAAATCATCCTTCCAAGCTGGGCAGTTCTTTCTATTTTCTATTCAGTATTTCATCTCCACTGTATTTGATCTTTTACTATTCTGGTTTTTTTTTTCTTTAATTTTGTACTGTTATTTTTGTAATTGCCATTTTAGGCTAATTGTATCTTTCTTTATTCTTCTTTTCATATTTTTAATGAAAAGTTTGTCCCTTGTTTCAAAAAACTAAATTTGGATGTAAAGGAAATTTCTAGAAAATTTATTACTAGAAAGGTGGCCATTAAAGGTGTAAACAGTTCAGTTTGGCTCAATTTGAGGGTCAAATATTTTAGGAAACTAGTCGAACTGCATTCAGTCTGGTGGTTCGCCAATGAGAAAACTAGATGCTTAATATGAAACAAAATGATGAAAATCAAACTTGACGAAGTTTCGTTTTATTTCTTATGTACTTGTAAATAATATATATTCGACGATGCTGCTTAAATATAACATAAAAATGTGCAAACCAAGGTTCAAACACGAGTGAGGAAGGCGTTTAAGTGACAAACCAGTTGAACCACATTTACATTTTATTTTTCTTTATTTATTCTTTAATATATTTATTTTTCAAAAGTTCAGATATACATGGTTTAAGATCATTTAAAGCGGAAACCAACCAAAAGTACTCGATATTTTTAATTTTCAAACCGAAAATTGCCCAATAAAATTGATTCCAATCTGAACCAATGTCGGTTTCAAGCAGTTAAAGCAACTTTTTCAATTTTTTTGAATTTTCCTTGCACCTCTCGTGGCTACCATGAACTAAATTTATTATTTCTTAATTTCTTAAGGCCCACTTGACAACTAAGTATCATGATATCATCATTACCTTGGCTCAGAAAACCACCGATCAGGTGTGACTAATCAGACTAAACACAACAGATATTCCAATCTAATCTAAACATGACATTTGGAGAAGCTGAAGTTTTCAATTAAAAGAAGAAAAGACAAAAAACATTGAAGTCATCAGAGCACATTATCATAAGATATATAGATTACCTGAAGGCATCGGACATATCTCTTTGTATATCCCAAGTCGTTTACTAATGGCACTTCCAATGCTTTGGCCAATTGTCTAGCTGAGCCAACAAACCTGAAAAAGTTTCTTAAGCCATAACTCTTACTAATTGTAGGATAAAGCTCCAAATATCTTTTTTTTTTCAAAAGAAAACAAAAGGACACAAACTTTTGACGGACATGGTGAAAAGTTTCCATTATATCAAGTTCCCAAGCAGGATTTTACAAATGCTACTCCGTATAAAATTACTATATGATCTATATACCCTTCCTAAAAAGATCTATAACTTCTTAAAATGTATACCCCCTCATATAGTAACAATCCTAAATCATTCCACGAAGTTAACAAAAAGCAAGAACCTGTACCAATTTGAGTTAATTGTAAAAGGTGTAATTACAGAATTCATTTCCCAGCATCAGTTAGCGGCATGGAATCTAACTTTTTCGACCACTACTCATTTTCTGAAACTAGTATAAGAGCTACTGGTATCCTTCATTTTTAACACAGGCCAAGGAAATGATAAGAAAGCGCCACAATGAATGCATCCAATACACAACAGACCTAAGTTTACAACTGGTGAATTTGGACTAGACTATATCTAAGAAAACATAATAAGCAAGTCAAAACTACAAATATAAAGAGGAAAATTATGACACTCCACAATGGAAGTAATGTCAATAAGTAGGCTTTACATGTTGCAATTATTTTGCAACTCTGGAGTCGACAAGTTAGATGATGAATTTTGAATAGCAGCCTGATACTTTTGAGCAGCTGCCCCCAGCTGACTAACCTGCACGTGGCAATCAAGTGTCAGCAAATTAAATAACCAACAATAGTCGACAATCAACAAATTAATCTTTCTATTTCTTAAATGAAATGTTATGTTTCCCATTCAAAAAAAAAAATCTTATTTTACTTTTTTGATGAATACCCATACTTTCATTGAAAAAGAAGGAAAGATAATATAAGAACTAAGAAAGGGCATACAAAAAAGGATGGCCCACAAAAATGGAGAGACCTAGTAAAAGGAAACAAACAGACAAGGCTCGAGCGAAGCGAGGCACAAAGAATATACATAATAAAAGATTATGTATAGAGCAGAAAATATTATATATAGACCATAATTTAATATAAAAGCATATTCTTATTCCATGTAGTTTTATTATTTCATATCCTTACAAATTAATACATAAAATGAAAACACGATCAAATTGTAAATGTAGAACAAAAATAGACGTTGAATTTTAAGTCAAACCCTTATGAAAAAACAATGAAATTTAATAAGATGTTAAACTGTCAGAAAACCTTCAATGTTATAATTTTGAATAAAAAGTTTTATTATGTTCAAGAAAAACAATATTTTAATATGCATTATTTCATAAGAGTAAACAGTAAACATACTTTAATTAAAAAAAATCAAAAATATATAAAAAATAGATATGATAAGTCTGATAGAAAAGTACATTCGAGAAGCAAACCAGGCCCTTGATAACTTAAACTCGCAGGAAGAAACCTCCAAACCATTCTCTCTATTTCTTCCTTCTTCTCCCTCCTCGATTTCTTTTCTTATTCTCATGTAGTTCACTCAAGCACCGGACTTCGTCGACATAGGCGACTCTAGATGATGATGAGGCGCAAGAAAGCGAGCACTTCATTGAAGTCGATCGCGTCAGAGGTGAGCAGGGCAAAAGTGTCCCAGGTTGCGCTGCCTCTCGCTATAGGCGAGCGCTTGGGGTCACCTTGAAATCAAAGGTTTACCTCAAATCGATGTCCAAGTTTTAATCTCTATCTTTTTACTTTCTCAAATCCCCATTAAATCGCGTTTAATAAGAAAAATAAGAAAGATAGAAACTCAATCCCCCACTAGTTATGCACATTGACCCTGCTTATTGGAGACTTTATCCACCCGGATGGTTGTTGGTTCAATCCTAATCTTGCTAAAAAAATTCTAATTAAATGGATTATCGCATAACCGCTTAGAAAAAAGGAAGAAGCCAACTTAGTATCACTATCTCCAAAGATGGGTGAAGCTCGTCGGTTAATTCTTTTGTGAGACAAGTAATCTAGGGATGAAAATTACATTAAATCAACCTTGTGATTTTTTTTTTTTGGATAAGAAAATCAACCTTATGGTTCCAATTGTGGATAACAAGCTATTAATGAGGTGCTCATCCGATTTTTTTTTTTTTTTTTTTACAAAGAGCCAAACTTTCATCAAGAAAAAATGAAAAAAAAACTCCTAAACAACAATTACAAAAAATAATAATAAAAAAAAACTAAGGCCCAAAAAGATACATAGACTCGAATGAGGGCCCAAACATCGTTTAAAAATCTCTCAACTCACTAGAAAAGTAGGTGGAACAAAGAAGAGAGAAGAGCATCTTCACCATAACAAAAGTGATATTCATGAATCAATTAGAGTAATTACCTGAGGTATTAGTAACCTTCGAGGAATAAGCTCTTCATGACGCCGAGCACAAAATTCCCAAGAACATATCTGATAAAAGAAACAAAGGGACGTAAAATATCCAACAAGGCCATAGTTCCGGTAGCATGATGTATATCCTAGCAACCAAGAGATTACAAGAGCAAATCTACCAACCCGCAAATGTTGTTAAATTCAAAAAACATAAGGCAAAATACATAACAGCTTAAGAAGACAGGAATTGGAAAAAAGAAAAGTAAGAAACATTCTAATTTGACCTTTAAGTCCGGAGAAAAAACTACACGAAGTTGGCCATCACGAACAACACGAAGTTGCTCAAAAACGCTTTCTTGTATTGCTTTTGCATAATCTAGGACAATTTGTCCAGAGGAATTATGATATTCACGGGGCATATCAATATATAGAAGCTCTTCAAGAGTTCCACTTTCATACTTGATTTTAAAGAGCCTTGGAAGAACTTCAAAAGTTGCTTCTGCATTGTTGAGAAATTTAGATATAATTAGGAAGTCCAAAACATGAAATAAATGAACCTAAAAGAAAAAGTAATATGTCGAAAGGAATTAACATGAGAACCAACTAGAATAGTAGCCAGCTCACAAGTAAAAAATTTACATAATACAATTCGAAAAAAATAAAAATGATGACATACCAAAACCTCGACCAGGCTTGCGGTTGCATATTTCACAATGCCAAACATCCTGCAAAATGCACAAGGATTATTACTTTAACTTACTTCTATGTTATATGTTTTTGAGGAAATAAGAAAATCCATGAATCTTCAACACGAGATTAGATTTTTCTTTCTTTTTTTTTTACCGATAGAGAAACAATTTCATTGACGTGATGAAATAAATGAACCTTCACCACGATATTAGATTATTGAAGGAACAATAACAAAAAAATCCAAGATTCACAAGAAGAAACAGTTGAATCAATATAGTGAGGCTCTGTCTCCATGTCCATATATTTCCCACCCTACCCCCTCTGTTGCATACCAAACAACTGTAATCAAAAAAATTTTGAAATGTAGTGGGGTAGATCCTTGTTCCAAATTTAAATCATCCCTAGTAGTTGCAATCTCACCCAAACACTTCTTTTTTTTCATAGGAAACGAAAACAATTTCATTGATTACATGAAAGAGTTACAAGGTTTTGGTCTACCAGCCCTTCTTACAATAAGATAACATGATAAATACAAAACTCTCACTTTTAGAAAGTTGAACGTCCACACTAAAAAGAGAAACTTTCATATGAGAAGGATTATTTCATTACCAGCTACAAATCTCCCCTAAACCCTTCTCTCTCTCTCTCTCTCTCTCTCTCTCTCTCTCTCTCTCTCTCTCTCTCTCTCTCTCTCTCTCTTAAGATCCTCATATTGAGCCCCTTGTCCCTCTCTCCCCCCTCCTCCTCTCCTGAATTGCATTGCAATTTATACAAACAATTGCAATCATGGAAATCTTTTATATACAGAAGGGTGAGGCTTATCACGAAATTTCACATGAGCCTCTAGTAGTCACAACAAGAAGACCTCAACTGCTCTCTCACTCTCTTAATGTCTATGCATGAAGATCTCCATCCCCTGGGTCTCTTGCTCTCCACAATTCAATCAATTGCAATTGTGTAAGTTATTTAAATATAGTGGAGCGGGACTACAAAGTTTGAACGTGACTCCTTACCCTAGTACCCTCTCTGTTCTAGTTATTATTTCCTCTTATTTTCATGTCGATTTCAAAATGGCAATCAGTTTAAGGGAAATCAGAATTTAAACATTTATCATAGATTTTTTTAAATTGCAAGGTTTCCCTAGAATCAGAATGGTGGAGAAACACTCTCTCACTCCCTGTTTTACTTTTAGGGTCAATTAATTAAGGTTCTCTGAATTAAATTCAAGAGAAGTCAGTTAAGTTAAGATGAACTAAAATTCACCATCCTCTGTAAAACATAGAAACAGGGTTTTCTTGGAGCAAACCTGTGGAAATACACCATTTGTTTGGCGACCATTTCCATACATGGAAACACACCATTTCTTTTTGGCAAGAGGAGCAAAGTAATCTGCAACAAAATTCCTCCAGAACTCAATATTGTTGTCCTACAAAACAGACATGATTGCACAGATCATATAGCCTGCATTCTAGTGCTACCAAATGGAACAATTAAATGACAAATCTTACTCTAGGCCTCTTCTGTTGTTCGCACATATAATTCGTTAAACGTCGAGCACACATGCCCGGTTCATAAACTGGTTTTACAGGGGATCTCAAAGGCAGATTTTGCTGCTGAAATTGTTGAGTCAAATGTGGCCTATGCTGAGGAATAGCCTTCAGGAGTTGCTGTTGGTGTTGAAATTGCAAGACTCTTTGCTGTTGCAAAAGATTCATTTGCGCAGCAGCCGCCTGAGAGGACTGCCTAGACATACTGAGTAACTGTTGTTGTTGTTGTTGTTGCTGTTGATGTTGATGTTGCTGCTGTAGAAACAATGACTCATCAGACTGTTGAGTTTCCAATTTCACGGAACCCAAGTTTCTCATTGATTGAAGTTGTTGTGGTTCCAGTTTCACAGGACCAATATTCCTCAGTGACTGCAACTGCTGCTGCTGTAGTTGCTGCCCTTGAAGATCATTGTTACTCATTTGATGCTCTAACTTGACAGTTCCAACACCACATAAGCTTCCACGAACAGGTTGAAATTGATGTTGTTGTTGCTGCTGCGAGTTATTATTGGAGGTAGTAAACTGTTGCATTGAATGTTGACTATGTTGGAAGTTCTGGGGATCAATCTGTTGTTGCTTCTGTTGATTGGATATTATTTGGCCGCTGCAATGGTTTGAAAATTGTGGCCCGGAAACTTGACTAGATGAACCAGGGTTTGCTGTTTCTGATGCCACCACAGATGATGGGGTATTGTTGAAGGTTACACCATTGCCAACAAGCGAAAATGGATCTGAATCAGAACCAGGGTCCATACCTCCCTGTTGGCTGCTTCCAAGATCTGGTGGCCCAGAATTCGGAACTCCATTCCCAAATGACTGATTAAGGAAAGAAGACATATTGGGCATATTACCGAGCATATTCATACTACTAAACTGAGTTCGTGGGGATACAAGAGAAGGAAAAGCTGACTGAGAAGACAGCCCCCCTTGTGCTCCCATCATTCCAGAATTTGTTCGCAAAAGTGATGGTGAAACAGACTGTGCACCACCAATGGGAGTGGATGGCCCGGAAGGCACCATCTCTTCAAAAATCTATACACACTCGTGAGGAGGGGGAAAAGGCAACCTATCTAATGAGCATTAATGGACTACGCAAGAACTTGAACTAGTGCAAGGCACATAAGATTCATGGTCGTTATGATGAACCAATAGAAACGAAAAAGATTTGAGCCTCAGCACATGGTGCAATTTTTTATAACATACCAGCCGATGACCAAAAGATGCTGAAATAATGGAACAGGCCCTGGTTTTGAACATTCTACAACCAGACAATCTTTGCTAGAGTAATACTAGAAAGGCTTTCCGCATGAATCTGTATACAATATAATGACATAGGCATCATTCACTCCATCTCTACAAACAAAAATGCTAAAATTAAATAAATTAAAAAAAAAAAAAATCGAACTCTTAACACCACCAACAAAATTTCGTAATACAACCCGAATGCACATCGAATCATCATAATTAAAAAATATATATAAAATAAAAGAAACTTACTCAAATACAAGACAAACACACATCCTCAA
>JBBMEG010000015.1:2534562-2548485 GCA_037832605.1 Cyclanthera cordifolia | reverse complement strand
GGGGGGAGCGGGGGAAAAAACCTTTTCTTTTGGGGGGGGGGGTTTTTTTTTTTTTTTTTTTTTTTTTTTTTTTTTTTTTTTTTACCCTATTGCTTGGTCTCATTCTTTGAATTATAAGGTTGCTATTTCTGTCTAACAAAATTGTTTGTTAAAGAAAAGAAGAATCTTGTATTTAAAATTTGAGTAGAGTAAGCCTGTGGGTACTTTATTTTAAAGAAAAATGGATTCTTTGTATTTTAAACTGTGTTTTGCGAGAGATTTGTTCACGCGTAGGATTGAATCATAAGCCTGCTAAACTTGGGTTCTGTGTCAGCAACAATTGAGAAAGAACAGAGAGGGAATTTCTTTACTATTTCTTCTTCTTTTTCCCATTTTCTTCCCCTTGTTCTCCAATCTGCTATTTAGCCGCGGGTTATTCATTCTGGGCTTCTGGGTTTTCAAACCCATCTTCAGATTCCTCCAATTTATTCATTCTCAGGTTTGAATTTCGTTTACTTTCAATCGGTAGGTTTTCAGCTGCTATCTCTTTCCGTTTTTACTCCAATGGGTTTTAGGTTTCTACCTTCTACTTTTAGGTTTTGATGCACATCTGTTCTGTTTGGCTGATTTTATTACTTTTGTGCAAGTATGATTGTAATTTGCATCTTATTTCTGTGTTTGGGGGTTTTTATTGGAAGCCCTTTTGGTGAGGAAATGGATCTTTGACCTGTGGTAACAATTGGGTTCTTGTGTTGGTGGACCTGTTTTTTTTCCTTCTTTTTTTTGTTCTGTTTTCTTAGGGTTATCATTTGGTTTGAACTTTTGTTGTTTTTGAATTTGGTGTTGCTCTTTTGAATCTCTTGATCAACTGATTCATAGCTTTTGTAATTCATGTTCTGTTTTCTAGAATGATTTCTGGGTGTCTGAAACTATGTTAAGCTGTTCTTGAAACTCATTCCTGACTGAAACAGAGATCCATTATGTTGAAATGTCACAAATTCATAATACTTGAATAGTTTGATTTTTCTTACTTGTTGGGTCTTTTAGACAAGCCCTATGTCGTTTCGGATGCTTTTGTGCTCGGTCTAGGGTTCATTTTTCAATTTTTTTCCTATGACATTTGAATTCTGTCTATTTAATGTGCAGTTGATGGTGTTCATTGTGGTCTCAGTTATCTTTTAAGTGGCATCTAGTTTATGAAGCAACTTTGAAGATACGTTAAGCGGAGCTTTGTTGTACATTGAGCTAGCTATGTCGTTTCGTAGTATAGTTCGTGATGTTAGAGACGGGTTCGGAAGTTTATCCAGGCGTAGTTTTGAGGTAAGACTTCCTGGTCACAACCGAGGTAAATCTCATGGATCAGTCCACGATCTGCATGACCAACCTCTGGTCATTCAGACCAGTCGTTGGGCTAACCTCCCACCCGAGTTATTGCGGGATGTAGTCATGAGATTGGAAAAGAGCGAGAGCGTGTGGCCTGCTCGCAAGAATGTTGTTGCTTGTGCTTCTGTTTGTAGATCATGGAGGGAAATGTGCAAAGAGATAGTAAAAAATCCTGAGTTCTCTGGGAAAATTACCTTCCCTGTCTCCTTAAAGCAGGTAGAAAAGCAACAAAATGTTTTTAACATTTGTAATTCTTATTAAATCTTGTTCAATATGTTGAATGTAATAAAAGAATCTCAGAGTAAGCTATTTCTTCATTCATTTCTCTTTGCAGCCGGGGACTCGCGACGGAACGATTCAATGCTTCATTAAGAGGAACAAATCTAATTTGACTTACCACCTTTACCTTTGCCTTAGTCCTGGTAAGCTCCTGTTCTACAGTTCTCAATTGATATTTTTCTTTTATCTTATTCCATAGGGATTTAAGTTCATTTTAGCTGACAATAGAATCAAATTGGTAAAATACTTGATATTGGTTCTTTGTATGTTTGGGTGAGTGACTTATTTATTTTGTGATAAGTTGTTGCCAAAAATCTTTTGTGGGAACAATGAGTGTGAGAACTGGCTGTTCCAACTCTTACACCCAACAAAGTTCCTGATTTCCGGATAAATTGTGCTGCGTAGTTTTGTCGTCATGTCATCTACATTCATTTCGTTGTTTGTTTTTACATTTTAAATGAACTAAAAAATATGATTTAAATTCCCGAAGTTTGGGATGTAGTTTCTATTTGGAAACTTTTATTCATGACATTTCAATAATGATCAGTTTTAGTCTTTATATGTCTTTTGAGTTTACTTTTATACTTGTTTTCTTTTAAAAACTTAATTCACATTAAGATCAAAATAATCACTTCATCAATATCGGAATTTAAAACGAGTCTAGTCATTATCTTAGTTAACATTACGACATATAATTAGCAATTTTGTTATCTGAGGGACTAAATTTGAGCAGTGTGAGAAGTAAAAGGGTTTGATTTTGAAACATACGGACCAAATAAAAACTACACTTAAAACCTAGGGATTAAAAATGTACTTTTACCTTAAATTAATTACGTTAACCTTTTATGCGCCAATCACCTCTTATCTGAAATAAATGGAATAGAAGAAATCCTCATGTAATATTGGTTTGGTTTTGAGTTGTGAATCTTCTTTGTTATGTTATGTTCATGTTGGCTGTTGCATATCTGCCTATTGGTATTTGACACTGAATATACATAAATATGAAACATGTATTACATAATTTGTTTCTAAAATATCGGTACTATTTGCAGCTTTACTTGCTGACAGTGGGAAGTTTCTTCTTTCTGCTAAAAGAACTAGGAGAACGACTTGCACTGAGTACGTGATCTCCATGAATCCGGATAATATATTGAGATCGAGCAACACTTATATTGGAAAAGTAAGGTAGGATTAATAGTCGCCATCTTAAGTTCCTTACTTTGTAGATATCATCATTTTCCAGAAGTAATTTAAGCTATATGCCATGCTGAGCCTGAAACAGCTGAATGCTTAACAATTCACACATCATATGGATCTCTTTTAATTTGAGTAAAGTTGGGTAAATTGAAATCTGAATAAACCAAGCTTTTAATAGAGTAAAGTTCGAGACCCACCGATGACATTAATTTGTAGACACCTCCCTACTCCCGTGTCTCAATTCCATCGATGTCTCTCGGTGCTTGGCCAAGAGACGGGCGTGGTTATCGTGGAGTGAAGCTTTGATTTCGAGAGGGAAAAAAGAGAATGAATTATATTTGAGTTAGAAACTTGTAGTATAATATTCAACTTTGTCAATAATTCCCTCATCCATGATCCACCCTCGCTTGAATCGGAAAATGATTGAAAAAGGTTCTGTGAGTAGGCCCGAATTTGATTCTATTGTCGTAAAAACTAATCAGGTTTTCATACTGGGGAAATAATCCCAAAATGTTTAAAAGCTTGTGTGGTTGAAGGCTGATCATATATCTCTAATGATGACTGGAAAAGAGGATCTTGTGGCATTTGTTGATTGTTTGCTTCAGTTGTTACAGTGAATGAGGAAGGAAGTCACTGTGTGAATATTCGGTCTAGTTCCTGAAGCGTTTTTCTTGTAGAAAGTTACTTAGTTCCTGGCATTTCCAGTTTTCTTTCATCTTTCGGTTTGTAATATAGACGAGTTTGCTTGATTTCAGGTCAAATTTTCTAGGAACCAGGTTCATTATCTATGATACACAGCCTCCGTACAACAACGCTCAGGTTTCCCCACCTGGCCGTAGCCGTAGATTCTACTCGAAAAAGGTTTCTCCAAAAGTCCCAACTGGTAGCTATGACATTGCTCAAGTCTCCTATGAGCTGAATGTTCTTGGCACAAGAGGCCCTCGAAAGATGCATTGCACGATGCACTCCATCCCCGCTTCATCTCTTGAGCCTGGTGGCACTGTTCCAGGCCAGCCAGAGGTTGTCACTCGACTCCTTGGGGATTCGTTCCGAAGTATATCATTCTCGAAGTCCGTCTTCAACTCTACAGAGTTCAGTAGTTCCCGCTTCTCTGATATGGCTGGTTCACTCGATGAAGTGGGGAAGGAGAGACCATTGATTCTTCAAAACAAGTCGCCGCGGTGGCACGAGCAGTTGCAGTGTTGGTGCCTTAATTTCAGGGGACGTGTAACCATTGCCTCTGTCAAAAACTTTCAACTGATAGCCGCAACAGAGCCTTCTTCCCAATCACAACCAAACCAACATGCCCAATCTTCCCAACCCGACCATGACAAGATCATTCTTCAATTCGGGAAGGTCGGTAAGGACATGTTTACGATGGATTACCGATATCCTTTATCAGCATTTCAAGCTTTTGCCATATGTTTGAGTAGCTTCGACACCAAATTAGCTTGTGAATAACTGAAACTAGCTGACCCATTTGCCAAACAAGGGTTGGTTAGTCTATGATGGTTTCTTTCAATCTTTTAACTAGAATGTGTTTGATTGTATGTATGCATTAACTAAAAAGTTTTCGTCCCGAAAAAACTGTAGTAGAGTATGTGTGTGCATCCGAATGAGCTAACTTTGTCCCCCGCCCTCGGTTTAGTTCGCATTGACTGGCATCAAAGAATTCAAATCTCTGCATTATAAACTCGTAATGGATAATATTATAGGTTGGTTTAAAACGAGAATGCATTAATTCAAGCTACCATTGCTTTCATATAAATAAGAACCAAATATCGATTTTTAGAATTGAATTTGTGACGGGGCGTTGAATTGAATTATCATCAAACAATGAAATCAACGAGTTACTCACTCTTCTGGTTATAATGAATTATTATTAAATTGAATTTGAATCAAATTAACTTCAAACAGATAATCAATATCAAAATTAAGATGTTTGAAAGTATGACTAAATGAAAGAAATATCTAATGAAATAATTAGATAACTAAATAATGATTATTTAATTAATAAAAATTACATAAATAAATACATTTACAAATTAAAAATTTTAACATTATTTAGATAAACTAGATAAATTAAAAAAGAAAACAAAATAATTATAAAAGATAAAGTGATATAAATTAAGGAAATTGAAACATTATTTAAAACACAAATTCTATTACGAAAATCTATTATTTGCTGGTACAAATATTTGCAAGAAACATTATGACACACACACACACACATATATATATATATATATATATATTATAAATTAAAAAATAAATAAAAAAAACAAAGCCTCCCATCATTAACGTTTCCCGGGAACTCTCAACATTTTTTCAGTCTGAAGAAAAAGTAATTCATCAGCTTCGAAACCGAGACTGTCAATTACCATCAAAGCCCTAGTTCTCTCCGCCTTCAACCGCCCCTGAACTTTCTCATTATTTATCTTCTTTCTAGTTTCTAATTCCACGAGTTCCTACATCTTTCTTTGCTGATTCCTCTGTTTCTTCGTTAATCAGTCTCACTCACCTTCACTGCCGTCGACGCTAATTCGCGGTAACAGATTTTGTTTATTAACCCCCATTTTGTTCATTCCATTGTCTGATTTAGTTCAACCCTATCAGATCCTACAGTTTTTGTTGATTTTTGAAGCATATCTCTAACTTTTTCACCCAATTCCTTGTTGGGTTTTGGGTTAGGTTCAATTTCAGCCCTTTGCATTTCCAGTTCTCTCGCCACGAAATTGGGATTTTTTAGTTGTTTGTTGATCGTCCGTGCTCTGTTTTTGTTTTTGTTCTACCCTGATTTTTCTTGTATTTATACGTTTTATGCTGTTCGTTGTGTTTGTGCTGGTCTTTCTGCAGTTTCTCATTTTAATCATAAGTGCTGCTTAGTTAGCTAAATCTGATCCGTCTAAACTCGTTTGAGTTTCTAGTCAGTTCTTTAATACTTATGATATGATAAACTTCTCTTCTTTTATGCAATACATGCATAGCTCATTTTGATTGCTTATCCATACTTTTATTGTTTTCTTTTTATCTGTTGTTTTCCTTTTTTGTTGAAGTGCATGCTGTTGAATGAAGAATTTACTGGTTGGATTACTTTTTTGCTCCAACTTTTTCTTTGGTAATCTCTTGTGTATATATATATATATTTTGAAAAAACTACTTCTACATATAAGTAGGATTGTTTTCTTTTAAATGATCGAATTATTAATGATTCTCATATGTAGCTACTGTACTCTTAATATTATTTTCCTGCTTTAGTATCTGGATTATTGATCTCTGTGTTTGGTCTTTCATCCCCTGTTCATTAGAGAATTTCACCTGCCCGATGATGGAGAAACTCATTTCTAGAGTTGTTGAGTTGATTCTTATCACAAGCCTTTGCCCTCGACCATGACTTTCTCTCTCTATCTCTCTCTTTCTCTCTCAATGCCAAATCATCTTTCTGTTCTGTCTTTCCCAATCTCTCTTTGCTTTTTCTTTTTTAGCTAATTATTACAGTGGTTGCAGCTGGTTAGAGGTAGTGATGAAAATCAATTTTCACTGAGGGCATCTTTCCATAGTCTTTGATCTTAAGATGCACTGAATTTTTGACTGATTTTCTTTTTTTGTCATTTTGCACGATTTAAAAGTGACAATATTATTATATTTAAGTAAGGACTCTTTATCCTTATTTTAAAGTTGTTTTTCAGGATAGTTTCTGTTGCTTGATGATGTGATATATTGAATCATTGAGTGTTAATGTTTTAAGGAACTTGTGTACAAGAACATCAGAAGATTCTTTTTTTATGTTTTCCATCAAATATTTTTATTTTGTTTAACTCAAGTGCTGGACTAACATTTTTCTAATTGAATACTAGAGTTGATATGTATGTTGGCTTAAAATATTATTTTACATGGTGTACTGAAGTTGTTGGAGGAAGGCCGTTGCTCCCTTGGATGACTTGTAGCTTCATCTAGGTGAGTTTTGTTTATGTCATTGCAATCTTGCTCTACTAGGATTGCAGGCAGGACTAGGATGGTGTTACATCGGCCTTTGTTCTGTGCCGAGCTTTTTGTTTAAGTTATGGTAGTAACTTGCACCATCCAGGCCTGACTGAAATTTAATGGTAAGGACCTATACGAATTCTTTTCCCAACTACATTAATCGAAACATAATAAAAGGTTATTGTTCTTGATCATGATAAATTTGAATCTTTTTTATTTCTGAATTAGTGGTGCTCCTACCCTTCTTTATGATATTTTGCTTCTATTCATGATAAATGTTGTTCTATTTGTTGTAGATGTGAATATGATTCCTGAGACATTCATGTTGTCTTTCTTCAATATAGATAGAAATATCTTGACAAAATTCTGAGACATCACCATGAACTTTGGAAAATCTCACTTTGGTATGAACTTATGGTCATTAAGATCTCTGGATTTTACGTTATTCTGAGTTGATTTCAGAAGTAGCTAGGGCGGTTAAGTAGAAGTACAGCTTCGGCTCATACTTCCCGCTCTAAAGTACCTTTCTTCTCTTTGATTTTCACACTGAGGCATTTTACTAATTATTTATTATTATATTTTTAAGTTTTATGGTGGAATATTTTTTGTTTGTGAACATTTTTGTATGAAGATAATTGCTTTCTTTGAAATCTGCATCTGCCCATTGCCCAATGATGGAATACTCTGATTAGAACAGTTACCAAATGATCTTCATACAAGCCTTTGCCATCAACCCACTCTCTCTCTCTCTCTCTCTCTCTCCATTCATCTATCTATCTATCTGCTTTGCTTTCTGATCCATCAACTGCTTTCTCTTTCTCTTTCTTATTTATGAGTGGTTAAAGATGTGTAGAGGCTAGTAATGAAAATCAAATACATCCAGAAATGATGAGGCATGTTTTTGAGATCTGAGGGCATTTTGGTTATACTTAGTTTTAAGTTTCCTTATTTATTGCTTACTTTAAATTATACCTGAAAAAGGTTTTAGTTGTTCCCTCTAGCGTCGTAAAATTGCCCGATGATGGAAAAACTCGTGCTGGTCTCCGAGCATTTGCGTTGATTTCTAATACTAGCGTTTGCCCTCAACCATCTTTCTCTTTCTCTCTCTCTCTCTCTCACTCTGCTAATACATACATATATATATATACACATACACACATATAATCTTACTCTTCTATTTCCAACACCCTTCTTTCCTTTTACAGTATGGTTGTAGATGAGTAGAGGCTAGTATGCAAATCAAATGCAAATATTGTCGATGAGGAATTGAGCTGAGTTCTGAGGGCATTGTTGATATATGATTTACATGAAATTTGATACTATTTTCACCTTGAAGTTTGATTTGATATTAGTGTTTGGTTAAATCCGTTATCTGTTATGCTAACTGCTTGAAAGCAATGAGTGAATTGAATAGTGTCCACTGCCCATTTGATAAACAAGGTATGAATTTATGTTCATATTCAGCGTTCTTTTCACTCTGGAGTCCTTACACGTCTATTCTTGTTTTGTGTTTTGTTTTTTTACAACATTGAAGGTGGAGACTCGAATTACAGATTGAGCAGATACTAGTACATCTCTGGTACAAGCTGAGCTATGCTTGCTTTGTTTGTTTTTGCTCATCATTGATGCTCAATTATGGCCTTGAGTTCTTTGGGATCTCTTTTAGGGCATTTTCTTTTAGTGAATAAAAATGAGAATGGGAATAATTATGTGTTTGGGTCAACGAGAATCACTCTTCCTAACTGCATTTTGATTACTCTCGTGTGACAAGTATAACTCATTTTTATTCTGTTTTTAACTACTTTTATTCTTCTCACAATTATTTTTCATTCTCATTCCTAACTATTTTTCGCTAACTCTTTATTTTATTATTTTTCATAATTTTTCTCTTCTTCCAAATCGCAAATAGTTGTTCTTTTCCATGCTCACCCCTCTTTATTTGATTGTTTTTCATATTTTTTCTCTTTTCAAACACAAATAGTTGCTTTTTTCATATTCATTTCTTGGTCTCAAACATAAATAATCTCTCTCCTGATTATGATTGCTCTTTATATTCTCATTCTCAATCCTAACTATGTTTCGTCCTTGCAGACAATTATGGGTTGAAGATGTTGATAGTACGATAAGAACACTAGAAAGACGGTCCAACATAAGATGAAGAAGAAATTTGTAGAAAAATTAAGCCTTACGAAAAATCAGACTCCAGTAGAGTGGTCAAATATTAGCAGTATGTGAGAATTTTGGTTTTCTATTTACCTTAGCTTAATATCGAAGCAATCTATACTTAAGTGTTGCTTCTAAACACATATATCTATACGATGCTATTTTTTTCTTTTTCTTTTTAAATAGAAAGTACGTATACAATTGTTAATTGAATATTTATGAACAAGTAATGATCAAGAATCATTTTGAAATGCATAAATATTTGCTGACATTAAATATTTAAACATCTGTCGGAGACGATAAAAATTAAAGTAAAAAAATTGATAATGATATTAATCAATTTAGTTTTTCAAAATTATAAATAAACATTAAATTGTTATCAAGTGGGTCAAGCATCATTAGGTACGTGTAAACCTTCCTCTCGATTGTTGGAGATATTCAACTTGTGACATTTCTCTTGTATTATATTATTTACATTTTTTAAAACTAATATATATTACAAATTCAACTAATATAAATCTTGTTTTCTTTAAACTATATGGACCAAGATTGTATTTAGAGGTTCACGAAGTGGGTCTAGGTTAGGGAGTGGCTTTCCCGTTCTCGTCCTCGTTTTCGAAACTAATCATTGTCCTTGTGAAATTTATCAATTTTTTTTTTGTGAGAACGGGGCATGGATTCTATGTGGAATTTTTTTCAATTTATTATATTTTTTCCCTTCTTAAAAATGTTTTTTAAGTAATAAATTTAAATAATTAAATATTATAAATTTGTAAAGATAAATATTTATTTAAATATATAATTTTACCCACATATATTTTATATACAAACTAAATGTATAAATATAAAGAACAATATATATTTTTCAAAAAAAAAAACAAAATAGTATTTGGGGCGGGAATGCATTTTGACCCCGTTTATGCATCGGTGAAAATTTTATTCTTGCCTTCGACCCCATTTCCAATGGTAGAAAAATGGACACATCGAATTGTATTCCTTTGTGCTTAGATTCTTCCACAAAATCTTTTTCGAGTCTCGTAAGTATCTCTCTTCAAATAAGAGAGATTAAATTTTATAAAGAATTTTTCTTTTATGTTTTTTTTTTATCAAATTGAAATTTATAATTTATCCTTATTTATTTCCTTATAAATAAATAACATTTAAATGAAAATAACATCTTTATGGATAAATTTATAATTAAAATTAGTATGTTAATATTATTTTTCATTATTTGAAATACCAAGGTTGAGTAATATTAAAAAAATAAAAACTTACCAACTTCATAATATGTATGATGAATATACATCTCACCTGTCAAGAAAATTATGGATAATACAAAACTTAAATCTCAATTTTTAATCTCTCATACACATTATACCATCTAGTAATAAGATACACATGTTAAATTTTGCTTTTATTTAATTTAAAAATATAAAAATAAATTAAATTAAAAAACCAAATAGATTTCCACCATTTATTTTTTCGAAATAATTGAGAAGTGAAAAGTCAGAAAACGGTATAGATAGAGCGAATCAGATCCCTCCACATAAGCATGGAGAATTAAATTAAAACTTCCACCTCATCTATATAGTGTTCTAGAATCTCTAGACTTTCTGGCTCCCATTCCAAAATCTTATTTCTTCTTTATTTTATTTATATATATATATATATATGTATATATTCTGGAGAAAGTGACAAAAGTTTGAACCTCCATGATAATGACTCTGCTTCTACAACCCTCCCACTGCTACAATCGTACCGCAGTTTCCATTTCCAATTCCTTCTATTTCTCTCTTTCTTCTCCTATTTCGGATTCAATCCTCACGATCGGTTCCAGCCGGAAGCTGATCCAAACCTCTAGATTTTACGGCTTAGAACGGCGCCATGGATTTCGATTCTGCTGCTACCAGGTCGCGGCCGGCTTTAAATCACGAGATCTTCAGGAGTTGGAATGGGAAGCAGATTCATCTTAGAGATGAGGAGTCGACGGTGGAGTACGGATTTCGTTCTAGTCCGCAGCGGAGTCCTAGAGCTCGCCGATCGAATTACCGGAGTCTCTCGCCGTCGTCCAAGGCACTCGCCATAGCTACCGGACAGAAGGAGCTCATGGAAATAGTGAACAATATGCCGGAGACTTGCTATGAGTTGTCCTTACGAGATCTGGTGGAGCAGCCGATGGTTTTGGGCGGACGAGATGAAACCCTTGCTGATGATAGGGTTTTCAATCGGGAGATTTTCGCGAGAGAGAATCGGCGATCGAGGAAGGAAAGTAGGCCGACATCGGCGTGTTTGGAGAATAATGGAGGTTTGTATCTGAAAATGGGGTTTCCAAAATCTATTGGAACGATGTCGACAATGAGGACGAAGAAGAAGATTGATTCTAGTTTGATTATGAATTCTAAAGTTTCGCCTAAACCTGCTCAGGCGGTGCAAACAGATTGGTGGAAGAGAAGTGGAAGTGTTGTAAACAATGGAAGCATTAAGAGCAGTGGCAGTAGCAGCAGTGGCAGCCATGGCAGCACCAAGAACATAACAAAAACAACCGGCAGGTAACGCCATAGATATCAATCTTCTTGGATTCGCTTCTTACTTTTTTTTTATCTTAAGAAATTAATATTTGATTTCCTTAGATCAAACGAAGAACAAAGCAGTTTCACCATTCAATATTGTTTCTAAACTTTGAAGAAAAAAGAATGGTCCTACAAACTTTTGTAATTTTTATTTCTCTGATATATTTTCTTTACTAATATTAAAATTATTAATAATTATTGAATTGATTTAAATTATTATTAATTTCAAAGTCTTTGATAACAAACTCAAGACTTAGACCAAAGATTTCTCTCTAAATTTAAAAATATGTCAATATATTTTATTTTACTTATACTAAAATTATTAAATTGATTTAAATTAATATTAACTTCAAAGTGTTGGACTAAAGATAGCTTAGAATGGAACAAATCAAAGAATATTTTATGAAATTTTAATAATAATAATTTAAGTTAAAAAAAAATTAAATTCACATGATAATTAAAACAACCACTTTTGAAATTTAAATTAGTTTAATTAGTATTTTAGTCAACTTGCTATTACTGAACTATCAGATTTGATAGTATTTATTTTATAAGAATATTTAATAGTATTTAATTTTGAAATATAGAGATGCGTTTGTGATCTGCATCATGTTGGATAGTTAAATGTCTCAGCCTCTCAAGCTGTAAATGCATTTGTAATTTAGGAACCTGCTCTGAAATAAAGAAGAATAATAGCAAGATTCACCATTATGGATAGTAAGATTTTTCATTACAATTTTTTTTTTTTTAAGATTACAACAATTGAGTCCGAGAATTTGAACCCATGATCTCATATACCGCTGAGTTACTGTTTTTTTAATGATTTTTCATTACAATTGCATCATAAGAATTTGCATAACTGAAGAAGAATCATCTGAAATAAAAGATAGAGAAATTCTCTTTCAAGAAAAAAAAAGAAAGAAAGAAATTCACCATTTTTTTTTTTTTTGAGATAGATATTCACACTATACCCGGGCTAAACATGCATGTCTCTAGGCCAGCTACTTGGGGAGATATCAAAGAAATAGAGACTATAAATTAATGTAACAAATAGGTCTCAAATCTAAAATCTTGAGAGAGTATACCTCCAGAACCTAAATATTCAACCAATTGCGCTACCATTCGAAGGCACCATTTTTTTTTTTTGAGATTACAGCGAACATACGATTTTATGGTCCTTGGATGTGTATTGATACACTGAAATCATCATCTTGGTTTTGTTAGTATCTTAAATGGAGAATAGGCAAATTCAGCGCTAAAAAGAATCATTTTGAGTTGGTAAAAATTAAAGTAAACTTATCATTTTTAATGAATTGAATTGCAGGCATGGAAGTAGAGGTTGCTGGTCTTGTATTTATCCCAAATACAAGGAAGGAGATGAATAAAGAAGAAGCTGCTCTGCAATCCAATTGCAGACAAAGCAAAGCATAAGTCGCAGGTATATATATACACATAAAAAATGGAAGCTTTAATCTTACATCCTTAAATTTCTCTCCATTTTCTCGACAATAATGTTTTTTTTTTTTTGGTTTTGTTCTTTGATATATATAACCTTATGTCCTCTTCTTTAAAAGGTAATTAATGAAATGAATATCTTGTTTCAATGCAAATGTTTCACTTATTATTTTGGAGATCCTGAGGAATAGACATTTATTATGAGGATATTTACATTTTAATATAGTGGCTATTTGCATGCAGCCCCTATGGGCACCACAAACTATTTCTTTTAATAGAAATATGTGGTCAGAAATATGGGACTCCGTGCCACTGGGCAGCATGCAAGTATTTTCCTTTTCATATACATGAATTGACGTGCATTTCAAATCCACTACGTCATGCATTGCTTCCATACACTTAAGATTTCATCTTATCTTGGTCGAAACCGACTACTTTAAGCTTTGATTTTACTTGAAATCATAATCATAATCATATGATTTTACTTGAAACACATCTTAACCACCTAACAATAGATTGCCAAATTGACTACTATACTACTTTGAATTTGATGTCTTTAAACTATCAGGGTCAAAACCTATATAATATAGAGAAGTTCAAAATATATAAATATCAAAGAATTCAAGTTTAATTTAATTAAGTTTCTATAGGTCAAAGATATGGACATCATGAGATCTCTCTAATTTACATTTGACTCATTAATTTAATCAAACCTTTCAATGTTATTTTTTAAATAAAGATGAGTTTAAACTTGTAACCTTATAGTTATTAGATATTAGAAAATGTCGTTACAACTTTGTTCTTATTGGCACATACCATTGTTTATATATGTAATATTAAGCA
The DNA here is from genome assembly GCA_037832605.1 of Cyclanthera cordifolia. Lineage (NCBI taxonomy): Eukaryota > Viridiplantae > Streptophyta > Magnoliopsida > Cucurbitales > Cucurbitaceae > Cyclanthera > Cyclanthera cordifolia. The sequence continues at coordinate 2,534,632 of JBBMEG010000015.1, read as the reverse complement.
ATGTTCTTAATAGGATCTCAAAACGTATAGTTGATAATCTTATATAAATTTTACTCATTTGTTTGTCATT